>VZRJ01000275.1:13702-24015 GCA_013397565.1 Ptilonorhynchus violaceus | reverse complement strand
AGCTCCCGGTGCCGGTGGCGGTGCCGCAGTGCCGGGCCCGCGCTCGGAACCGCCGCACGGCCAGGGCGGGAGCTGAGCCGGCACCCGCGTCCCGCCGGGCAGAGCCGGGCGGAGTGAGGAGGAGAAGGGCGTGAGCAGGTGTGTGAGGTGAGCACACGCGTGTGCTCGCCTGGCGTGCACAGTTCTGACGCGCACCCGAGGCTGCTCCTCACGCACAGGCTGCGGGGAGGGTCCCGCTGGCACCCGGCATTGCCAGGGCAACACGGGCCTCAGTGGTGTGGACCTTGCTCTGCTGCAGCCAGTGACTGACCCCAAGTGCACAGCAGGGGTGAGAGCCCCAGCCGTGGCATGCAGGAACCATGCAGGGCTCCTTCCTGAGTGATCCCCCCGGGGATGCCCCCAGCAGGCTCACCCCGAGCCCTGGGATGCCGCTGACTCCTGCTCTGGCTCCAGCTCTGGCTCCGGCTCCAGCTCCAGCTCCAGCTGGACAGAGCCTCCTGAGATGGGTCAGACCCTGTCAGTCGTGTGCAATGGCCCTCAGTTTTGACAGCCTCATGAGCCAAGGCCCTTTGGAATCTGCTGGCCCACGCTCCAGCTCTGTATGTCCTCTGGCTCACTGGCGACGTCCTGGGGATAGCACCTGTGAAATTGGTCAGGGTGAGGGACACTGGGGACACAGACCAGACCAGCCAGTGTACTGCATGGCCAGACCCCTCACAGAGCCAGGGAGGCACCTTTCTCCTGGGTCTGCTGAGACCCCGGGACAGGGACACTGTGCCGGGATGCCAGGCTCTGTTCCCTGTTCCCTGAGGGAGAGCAGAGGGGGCAGTGTCTGGGTGTTCTGTCATCCCATGGGATGTCCAGGCTGGAGGACATGAGGCCCCACACCTGTGTGAGCCCACTGGGGTGCACCCACCCAGCACCCCGACTGCGGGTGCTCCCCTCCCCGTGGTCCGCCTCGCTGCCCCCGCAGTCCCTGTGAGTCATGGGATGCATTCCTGGGGCAGGAGGGGACGTGCACTGCAGGGACAGGCCAGTGCGTCATCCCCTCGCTCCCACGCCTGGGGCCGGGGCGGCCCAGCTCCAAGCTGAAACTTGTCTGACAGTAATTACAGGGGAGATGAGGACTTCAGAGGATTTACATTCCTCTTGGGCCACACCTGGGAAAGAACTTTCACCATCAGCTAGCTCCTGAGAAATAGCTTTGCACCCGCATGGCCCAGCCACAGCCCTGCCCCGGGAGCCCAGTGGGCTCGGGGGACTGGGGGGCTCCTGTCAGCCCCATTTTGGGTTCGTCTCTCTGCAGAGAGCCCCAATCCCTCTCCTGCTGTCCCGAGAGCTCCCACAGGCCAGGGTGCCTGGTGCCTTTGTTCCCTGTGCGGGTCAGTGCAGCTCAGCACCCAACCCCCAGCTGGGGTCCGACCGCCCTTCCCTGGGGGTCAAAGCAGCTGGTTGTGGTGACTGGAAGCTGGAGGGATTTGCACCACTGTCCCCAAGAGATTGGAGCTACGTGGGCAGCCAGTCGGGCCCTTCAATTGGAGCCTTGTCAGGCCCTTCACCTTTGCTTTCACTGGGGATGGCTCCCCAGTGACTGCCCGGGACCCAGGGCTTTGACCCAGGGCATTGTGAGGAACTGGAGGGACTTGGGGGACGCACGGGACTCACTGAGTGAGGGGTTGTGCCTGCTCAGGACACTCCTGTCACCCACAGCCAGCACGCAGCCTTCCCAAATTACAGACAAGGCTGAACCTGCCAAGCCCCTTGGACACATCCTGTCCTTCCCAGATGCTGAACCAGTGGGGGAGGACCTGAAACCCCCTGTTCCCTGAGTCTTTCCCTGTTGCCCATGAACATGGAGAGACACAGGCAGCCAGTTCCTGAACCAGCTTTGCCAGAGCCACCTGCCTCCTCCTCCAGCTGCCACCGTGTTTCCCACCCTCTGCCGGTGACCCCGCTGTGGGATCTCTGGGAGGCTGGAACTGCTGGCCTGCCGCTGGCCCTGGCTGGAATGTGCTGCAGCTGCACAGCAGCACCTGTGGCAGGGATGAGAGCAGTGACCACAGCGCAGGTCTGTGCCCAGTGCTGGTCCGTGGCTCATCGGTAGCACCAGGGACACGGGCCACCCCAGCCAGGCCAGCGTGGCACACGGCACAGCGCCAGCACCGCCAGCCGGGCAGGAGCTCCTTCACGTCTTGGGCCTGGGAGCTGGGCTCCAAGCACGGGGTGTGAGTCCCACGGACAGGGCTGCCCCACGTTCACACTGCAGGTCCCTTGCACTGCTGACGGGTCAGTGGGACACCAGCCCTCTGGGGGTTCAGAGCATTGTCTTTGCAGGGTCTTGGGGCTCTCAGCTACAGCCCAGTGAGGGGAACAGGGGCCACTTCAGCCTCCAGCACGTCCCAGACGCTGCTGGGAACGGGCGGCGTCAGCACAGCACCGAGTCCAAATTGTTTTGCAAGCAGAAGGGAGCGGGCGGTTTCCTTATTTGGCACCGCGGCGGCGGGGCGGCACACCCCGCTGGCGGCACACCCCGCTGGCGGCACACCCCGCTGGCGGCACACCTGGCTGCGGGCACACCTGGCTGCGGGCACCGCCTGGCAGCCCCTGCGAGGGCGGCGGCGCTGACGCGGAGATGGGAACGCGGCAGGACCCGCCTCGCTAATCACAGCCCAGCGCTGGGCGTGGGGACAAGCCGCGGCAGGGACGCAGCCCTGTCAGCCAAAACAACGCCGGTGACACACCTGCAGCTCAGCCCAGGGCCCCCAGCCCCGGGAGTCTCCTGTCCTGGGGGCTGCATGATGGGTCCGCTGGGCAGCCCCCGTCCCCTGTGTCTTGTTTGCTTCCAGCGATGCTGATGGGCTCAGAAAGAGCCCCAGGGCAGGGAAGGCTGTCGTGGGGAGTTAATTCCTGTTCCCGGTTCAGGAGTAAAGGAAAAAACAGAAATGCAGCCGGAGTCAGCCCTGGAGCGGGGGGCAGCTGGGGACCCAGGAGCCGGGCAGTGTCTCCACCTGCGGCCTCAACCCTACGGGGTCTGAACAAAATCTGGCCCCAGCCAGGTGAGAACCTGCTGTAGGGTTGGGGGGCCACAGCTTTGGGGCCAATATTAGCCCTGGCACCCCAACCCTGGGCCTCCCCATGCCCCCAAAAACCCACTTGATCTGCCAGCCCTTCCTGCCGTTCGCCACCGTGGCTCCTGCCTCTGGCAAGTGCAGGGCTGAGTCTGTGGCACGAGCACAGCACAACCTGCAGCAGAGCCGCATGCTGAAAGGCAACAGCTCCATCTTGACCTGGTTTTCCCAGGAAGCTCCATGCCAGGGGGTGAGCATGGTGGCTGCTGGGAAGGCCGCGCACACGGCAGCTGAGCTGCGTTGCTATGTGGAAATGCCTCTGCTCAGTGGTCCCTGGCTTCTCATAACGAAAAGAAGAGGCTGTCACTGAGCTGTTTTCCACCTGCGCCCCCAAGGCAGTGCCTGCTGAGGTTCCCCTGTTCCTCTGCCAGGCTGGCACTTGCTTGATGCTGAGAGAAGGGGCCCAGGCAGCTCTGGGATAAACACACTGCTGCTGCACCCTCAGAGGGCCAGGGGAGCCCCGGGAGTGCAAGCGGGCACACTTGCATCTGAGCAGCTGCACAAGATGGCAGCAAACACGAGCTGTGGCTCCAAAGGACCTTGAGCACCCCAGGGGCCGGTGTCCCCTCCAGTGTCCCTCTGCCACTGCAACCTGGGCCAGCCTGTCCCAGTGCCTGTCTGGGCTTTGGGAACAGGGGCACTGGTACCCCAGAGTGCGTCCATCCCGGCTCCCAGCTCCCAGCTCCTGGCCTGGCAGGGCGGGTGCCGTGGCCAAGTGTTTTGTAAGAGGCAAATCCCTGCAGCGCCAGCATCGTGCTGGGACGGGCAGCCAGGGCTGGGCACTGCCAGCGTGCGGGAGGAGCGCTGGCCCACCGCCAGTGTTTGGCCCTCGGGGAGTTGGTGTAGGCAGGGATGAGTGTGCCTGGCCGCGGGGCAGGGAAGGGGCCGGGCTGCGGCTGGAGCTGCATGGGGATGTGCTCACACCCTGCGCAGGTTTTGCCTCGTAAGTGAAATACGAACTGGAGAGAGGCAGGTGCTGACCAAGGTGTTCGGCCTGACCTGCCCCTTCTCTCTGCTCGAGTCAGCAGAGTGGGGACAGCTCTGCCCTGTGCTTGCCATTGCTGCTGCTGTTACCCCAAAAAATCTCCTGGTCCTTACCCCTGGGTCAGCGAGAGGTGGATTCAGCCCGGTGCCCGCCCCCTGTCACACCAGGGCAGGATCAGATGCCTGAGCTGTTTGGCAGCTGGGCTGGTTCCTCCCTTGGCAGGAGCTGAGGGGCATGGGGGCAGTGCAAAGTGGGCACCAATGCTCCAGGGAGGGCTGGGGCTGCTCCTCTCATGGGCCTCGGAGCCCCTGGACACAGGAACTGCTCAGCAAGGCTCTGCCCCTCTGCCCTTGCTGTGCCATGACAGGGCACTCTGCTCTGATCCCCCTTGTGCCAGGCAGCGTCAGCAGCACGGGATGGGTGTCGGGGCACCTGGTAGGAGGGCCTTACTGCACTTCCCAGTGAATTCCGGGTATTCCCATACCTGGGCACCCACCATGGCAGGAAGGGGCCCAGGTGGGCCCATCCCGTGTCCACAGACATCACCTGGTGCTGCTGGTGCTGGTGGTGAGCTGGCACACACCAGCAGCCCAGCTTGGGAGGGCCCTACCTGGTTCACAATATTCCAGCAAAGGCTCATCCCAGGGCCTCTCCGTGGCCCAAATTCTCTCCCTGGCATGGAGCAGGGAACTCCCTCCGGCATGGAGTGGAACTGCCCGGCTCAGGCAGGGTGGAAGGGCAGGATGAAAGCAGGGGGCTGCAAGGCAGGACAGCTGTGTCACCCTGCCAAGATGGATCAAAGAATCATGGAATCCCAGAAGGGTTTTGGTTGGAAGGGACCTTGGAGCTCATCCAGTTCCACCTCCTGCCATGGGCTGGGACACTTTCCACTAGACCAGGTTGCTCCAAGCCCCATCCAGCCTGGCCTTGAACACTTTCGGGGATGGGGCATTGAGAATGGATGGAGCAGGGCCAGAGCCATGCAGGGCAGCAGTGGGAATGAGTTATGTCCCCAGCTGGACCCCTATCCCAGTCTGCTCCTTGGCCGCACTGGCCAGGCTGGCCATGCCACAGCGAGGGAGCTGTGGGAGCTGAGCCCAGCACCTTTGCCCCTTTCTGTGGCACTGGAGCAGTTCTGTATCCCATAGCCCAGGCGGGTCAAACTGCAGCAAAGCAGGACGAGTCTGGCAGGAGCAGCTTCACTGGCATGTGCAAACAGGCTGTGTGGGGCTGACAGGCAGGGCTGCCATGCAGGGATGATCCTGCCCAGCACAGCCTGATGCCGAGGCTCTGAGTCAGCCCCATGCTGGCTGTGCCTGGTGCCGACAGCTCCTGAATCCACCAGGAGAAACGGAATGAAAATCATGTCATGGCTGTCCCTGTCCCTGTCCCAGCTGCTCAAGGTGCCCTTGATGCCCGGTCTGGGCCCCTCCACTGCAGAAAACCCTCTGGACCTGCTCCCTGCCACTAGGCAAGGGCCAGCACTTGCTGGGGCTCCCAGCAGCTCTGAGGGTATCTGATGGAGATCAGGGCCCCTGCCCTGAGCTGCTCCCACCCTTCCTGGTCTTTGTGATCCCTCTTCCCCTGTCAGGTTTGCTCCAGGCTGATGCTGGGTCCCCAACTGAGGGCTGGAGCTGTTAGCCCCCAGTGACCCCGACAAGGTGGATGTTTATTTGATATATTCCCTGCAATGGGAGCATGGAGTGATGTCGGCACGGGGCATCGACCTTAGCCAGGGGAATCCCCCTGGGTGCAGGACAGAACCCATGGGAATGGCTCATGAACTGGCTGGGGCTGCAGTGCGGGGCACAACACCCCTTCTCTTCAGGAAATCCATGGAATCTCCAAGATCCTGGAGAAGCCTCCCTGGGAGAGCCCCCCAGCACAGGCCTGGAAGGACAGAGCTGCGTTGCTCCATTGCTCGTGCACAGGTGCTGGGAGGGAGCGCTGGGCGGGCCGAGCCAGGTCCCTGCCCGCTCACCTGCCCCCGGTCTGTTCCTGCTCACTGCACCGGCAGCGCAGCCGGGCTCAGCCCGTGCTTGGAGCTCTCCTGGCACCTCGCGGACAGCAGCGGTGTCACAGGAGGGAGGGAGGGAGGGAGGGGGCCCTGCCAGGGGAAGCAGGAGCTGAGCAGTGTGAGGGAAGGTGAACAAACACCCCTAAACGCAGAGATTGCAACACACCCGGCGCCACGTCAGTTCCTGGAGGTCACTGGGTTGACAGGACTCGGGATGTGCCCATGGCCGGCCCTTGCTGTGCACACAGGGGAGAGGGGTTGTGAGGGGCAGGCGTCTGGGACCCTCTGGATGTGTGTCACACCATGTCCAGTGCCCCATGTGGAGCATCCAACAGCTGGGACCACAGCAAGCACCCTGCAGGCTCCAACCGCGGGTGGGGGGCGGCCGGTCCACACAACACCCTGGTGTCTGCAAATTGGGGATGTGAATGCCAGGAGTAGCTGTGTAAGGAAAGGGAACGTAGGACTCCAGCAGGGAATCCCTGCGCTGCCTCTGGCCCTGTGACAGCCGGGCTCACCCCGGCCATGCCACAGCTCTTTCCAGGAGCAGGTTAATCACCAGGGCTGACGCCTGTCAGTGCTGCCTGTGCTGATTAATGGGATCAAATATCCATCAAACATCCAGCTCATCCTGAATCCCCGTCCGTGCAGTCACACAGAGGCTGCAGGAAGGATGTTGGAGGAGAAAAGCTGGTTTCTAGGAATGTCCCAGCCCGGAGGGCATTGCTGAGCTGCAGGAGAAGCAGTAAAGCCAAATGCCGGGATGGTTCCTTCCTTTCTGCTGCACTTCCCAGGTGTGCTCGGGGAGGCACCAAGACCCCCCACCTCAGAGCACAGCGCGAAATGGCCTTGCAGCACCCAACAGGGAGAAACTGCAGTAAGCACAGGCTGGTCACCTGCCAAGAGCCCCCGGGAGTCCCCAAGGCCGCTGCTGCAGGACCCCCACACAGTGTTGAGCTGCATCACGCCGGGGTCGCTGGGTCTGTTGTCTGCACACACGCAGGGGCACTCGAGAGCGTTTCCCCATGAGATCCCCGAGACTGGCAGGGGCACTGGTGCTGGGCAGCCCCTGCCCTCACCCCAACACGTTTCCTCGTCGCAGGGCCGCGTGCGCCGCTCCCTGCCAAGGGACACAATGGTCCCCAGGAGCCCCCCCCAGACCCCAGTACGACTGTGATGCCTTCGGGAGAGCAGTGACAGCGCAGGTGACACAGGACACAGGCGGCCCTGGGCTCCTTCTGCTCTTCTTGCTGCCCCTGAATAGCCTCTGGCAGCTCCCCTGGCACTGCCGCGGCCCCGCTCACCGGGGTGTGGTGCACGGAGCCCCCGCACAGCCCGGGGGGACGGGGGGGATTGTCTGCCAGGCGCTGGACACAAGGAGACGGCAGCGGCTCGGTGCTGCCTGCGGAGCTGCTCCTGTCTGTAGGAGACCGGCATTGCCACCTCGTGGGGAGCCGGGAGCGGCACCTCCTCGGGCAGGACAGGTCGGGACCAGCACTCAAAGACAGGCAGAGGTGAGGAGGGTGCAGGAGCTCAACCGCAGGGCCCAGCCGAAGCCACTCATGACTGCAGGTGCCAGCTCTGAATGCTGCTCAAAGGACAAAATCCGATGTTAACACCCCTGACAGCACTCAGCCCTCGCCAGCAATGGGCTCAAGTCCAGTGTCTGACACACACTTGGCCTCTTTCAGTGTTGGACCAAAGGCTCTGGGGGCCCAGCAGCAAGGACACAACCGGGGTGTGTCGTGTGGACCCTGCAGATCTGAAGGGACACTGATAAATCAACTCTCTGGGGTATCCTGGCTCAGCAGCTGGGCCAGTCTGCCCAGAGCTGACACCAGACTGGAGGTACCAAGGGCTCTGCTTGAGTGTTTGGTGTTGAATATGAAAAGCAGCCCTTTGGCTGCAGTGAGGACTTGGAAATGCCTCCAGCAGAAAGATGGAGTGCAAGCCTCTAATTGTTTCTCCTGTCTGCCTACTCCACCGTGCGGCTGCTAGAGACGGTTCCTTCTCTGGGAGAGGAGGAGAATCTGATCAGAGAAAGAGGAGAGACAAGAGCCATCTGCTTGTTCATGGTGGTCGTGGAGCAAATTCACATTTTAATGAAAATTTCAGCCAGTTCTCCAACTGATCTGTCACACACAGAAGTGACAGATGCTTCAGAAACACCAGAGAGACACTGAAATACAGCAACGCAAACAATTTCCTCTGCCTGGTGCAAGAGAAATCGTTCGCCCTTTATCTTAAATGAAACCCTCAAGAATGATACAACATCCGACTCGTGTGGTGTCTGCCAGAGCCACAGATGGCAGCACACCCAGCTGCCAATAACCTGTCAAACCCACGTCGTACTTCAGAGATGGCTCCGAAGCAGGGCAGGAACACCTACACAGGGAGCTGGGACTGCAGGGGATCCAAACGGAGCGGAGGAGCTCCAGATAAAGGATCCCCAGCCCAGCAGGCACAGCCCAGCAGGCCCACGTCTCCCTGGGGCAATGTTCCCACTCCATGTGCAGCTCTAACCCCCTCCCTGAGGAGAGTTCATGCTCTGTCTGGATCTGTGTGGCTTTTGACCCCGTTAATTGTCGGAGATTTACTGTTCTTCATATCTGGAGTCTCGGGGTTATTTTTAGCAGCTGTACCATGTCTCCAAGCGGGATGTGACGTTCCTGTGCCAGCAGCCCCCGTGCTGGGCTGAGCCACTGCAGGGAGACACCCGCCAGTTTTTGGGGTTTATCCACAGCAGCAGCAGGAAAGCGATGGAATGTCCGTGTTTAGCAGCTCGATCTGAACACTGAGAGTCAGGCTCCAGGCCCTCAAATTATGACTCAGGAGCAGGATTAAACCTGAGATCACCAATTCCCACTGACCCTGCTCCAGGCCCCTTTGGACTCACTGCCATCCTGAGTTGACTCCCAAGAACACCTTTGTCTCTCGTTACAAAAGGACAGGGATTGCTCCTTCCCAAGCACTGTGACTGGGGTTACTGGGATGTCACAACACAGCCAGGCCATCTGGAGCCCCGGGAGCCAGGGCAGGATGGGCAATGCTCAGAACAGACAGTTAAGGGAACTGAGCTCACCCTGCTCAGGCTGAGGTTTGCCAAGGCCTGACAGACTGAGCCGAGGTGCAGTAAGTGCCAGGGAACTCGTTTCATGTGTTTAAAGAGAAAAACCTTCCGTTCCTGGCAGATTCCAGTGACACCTTCCGCGTTTCCCCTCGGCAGCAGAGCCCCAACCCTGCTCCAGAGAAGCGTGTCCTCCGAGCATCTCCCTGCCAGCAGCCTGGAAACAGCACCCTCCTCTCTGTCTGCACATGGCTCCCCATGTGCTGCAGGTGCGGTGTCACCGTGGGGACAGCCGGTGACAAGGCCCCGGTCACAAACCCCCATCCACAGGGGAGCTCTGAGTGTTCTCAGGCTGCAGCTCGAGGAGGAGCCGTGCCCAGAGTGCCACAGTTGTGGGGTGGTGACCGGGCTGTGCCGGGCTCAGTGAGGACAACCCGAGCTGGAAGGGCCACTCTGGGCTGGGCACAGCGGTGTCACCCCGGGCTGGGGCACAGGATCGCTGTGTGCTCCTGTCACCAGGAGAGGAAGGACTGGACTGGCAGGACCCAGGGCCTCTCCACATGCTTGGGCAACTGGGTAAACACCTGGAGCGCCCACAGGAGCCCTGGATGGCTCCAGTCAGCCCTGGGCAGCATTGGGCTGGATGGATGCAAGGGATGGGAACAGACAAACTGCATCTGGCTGCCCCTGGCCACCCGGAGGGTGATGGTCACCACAGCTGGAAAATGTGGGGCCAGGGAGGGGCCGGTGAGGGGTCAGCAGGAAAGCTGTTCAGTTTTTGGGGGGACCCAAGGGGATTTGGAGAGGGCTAGAGGGCCCCAAGGAGGTTTTGGGAGGGTTAAGGAGGGGCTGGGGGGTTGAGAAACTCCCGAGGAGGGAATTGGGGGTCCCGGGGAGGTTTTGAGGTGGTAACAAGGGGATTTGTGGTAGGGTTGGAGGGTCCCACGAAGATTTGAGAGGTCTTGACGGGATGTGGGGGTCGCCGGGAGGGTTTTGTGGAATACCGTATTGTTTTGTAGGGAGGTCCCAAGGGGATTTGTAGATGATTGAAGGGTCCCGGGGAGTATTCTGTGGTTCATGGGGGTATTTTCTGGGTCTCTGGGAGGGGGGTAGATG
>VZRJ01000275.1:1335-13133 GCA_013397565.1 Ptilonorhynchus violaceus | reverse complement strand
GGTGGGGGCGGGGCCTGACGGCGCTTCCCGCAGACCCCTTTGCGGATGCAAGTAAGGGTGATGACCTGCTCCCGGCCGGCACTGAGGACTACATCCATATAAGGATCCAGCAGCGCAACGGCAGGAAGACCCTCACCACAGTCCAGGGCATCGCGGATGACTACGATAAAAAGAAACTGGTGAAGGCCTTCAAGAAGGTGGGACTGTGGGGCTGGGGGAGGCAGCAGCCACGCCCAGCAGAGATGTTTATGTGGTGCTAAGGAAGTTTTGTGTCTTTGCTGCAGAAATTTGCCTGCAATGGTACTGTAATTGAGCACCCCGAGTATGGAGAAGTGATTCAGTTGCAGGGTGACCAGCGCAAGAACATCTGCCAGTTCCTCGTGGAGGTAGGACACCCTCGGCCTGCTGCTCGCTAAAATATATACTTGTTTAATGCACACAGGTCCCTGGGCGTGGGCAGCGATTGGATGCACAGAGCCCTTACTCTGTGCTGTAAATGTGTTTTCTGTCTTGCAGATTGGACTGGCTAAAGACGACCAGCTGAAAGTCCACGGGTTTTAAGTGCCTGTGGGCCACTGGAGCTTTATGCAAGAAGATTTCCTTACCATGAAATTCCTACCTGTCCCTTGTCATAAGTTTAAAACCAGCCGGTTTGTGTAATGTAACGATCTTGGGTCCACTGTTGAGTCTGGACTATTGTAATTGGTGATGTAATAAACTGACACGAGCCCATGCTATCTCGTCTGGCTGTCCCTCATTTCCCAGAGGTAAGGCGGGCGGTGGCACCCTCCAGCCTGAAGCCAAAAGTAACCAGCTGTTCCCAGCTAAGCCCAGGGACTCGGCCTGGACGGATGGCTCCTCAGTCCAGCTGTGCTTCCATCCCGACGGACGGGAATTGTGTCCTGCCTGGTGCGAAGCCCATGCTGTGGCACAGGGACATGGCACCGTCCCTCTGGGCAGTGCTAGCTCCCAGAGGCACAGGGATTTGGGGAAGCCTGGCTTGGAAGGAGTGACAGAAGAGTGACGTGGAGGCCAGATGGCTGTAGTTCAGGTCCTGGTACCTGCAAGCCCTGAGGTACCAGGCATGCAGAGGAACTATCCCATGGGTTAAACTTGTGACAAGGGATCAGTGTTGGACTAACCTAAGGAGCATCCTTGTAACTGGAGCCTGCAGAGCATTGTGTCAGCACTGCTGCCTCGCACCCTGTGCAGTAACACGGCTTTGGTTTCATTTTTAATGTTTTATGTAATGTATTTAAAGTCTTATTTAAATAAAACTGGTTTTCAAAAGCCCGTGCATGGTGGGTTCCGTTGCTCCCAGGAGCCAAAGCACCTTTCCCTCTTGCCAGCACTGGCACAGTCTTGGTGCTCAGAGGCCTGGTGGGATTCCCTGCCCTGGGGGCTCTTTGGGGGCCTGGGGGTGTCCCTCCCTCTGACCCACTGCCGGAAGAGGAAGCTGAGTTCTCTTGGTGCTGTTTCTGCTGTTCTGCGCGGAGCTGAGGGAAAGCTCAGGAGTGGGTGGGTGCTGAGTCATTCCCTGCCCGGGCTCTGTAACCCTCGAACCAGCTCTTGTGCTGGTTGTGTTCCTCTAAGTCCCATGAGCAGGGTCAGCACTTCTGCTTCCTGAAAACTGCTCTGGGGAGGAGGGGGAGGTGCTGCCTCCGGGTCAGGCTCTGCCACAGATCGGGGCTGAGCGGCCTCTTCTCTGAGCTCAGGCTCAACAAGCAAGAATGAAATCTCATCAGTAAAACACGCTGGTTTAGGGCAGTTCTGTTTCTGAGGGCTGGCAGCTGCCGCCTCCACAAGAACAACGTGAAGTGTACTGAAATCCCTAAGAGTGCGCAGAAAATCCCTGGGTTTCCCTCCCCGTTGCCCTCAGCACATCTGTGCCATGTGGGTGATGCCGTAGTGGGAAGGGCCGCAGTGCCCCTGGAAGCTGCTCCCACCCTGGGCACCTGCTTGTGCTCCTGGCAGCTCCCGGAGCAGGTCACAGCTGTCCACCCAGAGCCGCAGTGGCCCCCATCTCCCACGTGCTGCGCGGGAGCACTGGGTTCACTCCCCTGGCACTTCCCTGGGAGACTTTGCTCTTGGAAACCAAATTACCACAATTACGCAAAGCACCTGCGAGTGCACCGAGGAGGAAGGTGACCTCCAGTCCTGCCTGTGCCTGGAAGTGACCTCCAGCCCTGCCCTTACCTCAGAGCGATCTCCAGCCTTGCCTGTACCTGGAGGTGACCTCCAGCCCTGCCCTTACCTCGGGGAGCAGGTGCTGGCAGACAGATGACCAGCCCTGCACATCGAGAGTGAGCGCCGAGGCCAGTGCTCACAGCAGGGTGTGTTTGTGCCCACAACCTGACACAGCCCAATCTCTGCTCTGCTGCTGCTGTGCCAAAAACTCCCATGGCCCTGCCTGCGCAGGGGCTGTCGGAGCCATCCAGCCCGGATTTCTCCCTGCGGGCTTTGCCAAGCTGCCCACAGATTTGGCCGCTCCCAGAACAGCCAGCCCCGGGCTGGGCAGGGGTCAGGCGTGCTGGGACCACCCTCCAGCCCAGCCTTTGTCCCAGAGAAGGACCCAGCCCCAGTGCCTGCAGGCCCTGTGGCGAACCTACGTCAAGGTGATGCCAAGCCGGTGGCCCTGGAGGGAGCGGCCGCTGTGTCCCCATCACCCTGATGGCTCATTTGGTCGAGATTGAGCCATTAAAAGCCAGAAAATTGGAAAACAATTTGTTTGTTCCTTGTGCAACGCGCTCAGTGGAGTGAGCGATCGATGGCCGCGGGGTGCTGGGCACCGCTGCCTTCCGGCCATCCAAAGCCCATTTGTTCCGGAGCTGTTTGAGGAGCACCGACACCGCTCATTGGGAACACAGGGGACACGGGACAGTGACGCGCCCCAGCCCGGGGTGTCATTCACGGGGTTTATTGAAGGAGGGAGACAAACGGTCTCTACAAATACACTGATAGGCAGCAGGAACCGTCGATATTGAACAAGGGGGTGCGTGGCAGCAGACGGGGATTGTCAGGGGGCTTTGACAGCGAGCAGTGCCCACTCCTTACGCAACACCCCAAAGCTTTTTGGGGTGCAGGAAGAGATCCAGAGCTACAGAATGAACTGCTCCAGGGCCTGATGAAGGGCACACATACACCACCCCATCTCTGTGCAGCCCCCGGCCCAGGGGGCACAGTGCCCTGGAAACCCCCAGCACAACACGTGTGTATAAATGTGCACACACACCTGGGTGTAGGTGTTACAGGTGATACATATGTGTGTGTGTGTGTATGTGTATGTTTATATACATAGATATGTATTTATGTACATATATGTATGAATGTGTAGACATTTACATATATGTGTAGAAATATACATGCATATACAGAACTCCAGAATCATTTACATTGGAAAAGACCTCCAAAATCATTGAGTCCAACATATATGTGTATATACGTGTGTGTGTGTGCATATATATACATGTATGTATGTGTGTATACATATATATACATGTATGTACACATGTATGTAGACATGTACATATAGACATGTATATTTAGGTCAGCATTCATATCTATGTATGCATATATCTGTGTCTGTATACATATGTGTGTGTGTATATATATATGCATATATGTGTAGATACATAAAGAGAGAGAGATTTGTCATGGTATACCTTACACATCCATCCCTCTGCACACACTCTCCACCACCCCATGACATACAATTACCCCATGTAGTTGTCATCCATATAAACACACACACCTGTGTCCATGCCTATAGCTGGGTATCTGTGCCCATGTGTACGTATGGATACCTGGATGTGTTTAAGCTACGTTATCTATTAAAGTGTATACATTATATATTATCTATATTTTATACTATATAGAATGTTATTTATTATACTGTATTATTTATAGATGTATATATATACACACCATCACATTGTATCATACTATGATACTGTATAGGTACTGTCTATTGTATATTATTATAACAATAATAATAATAATACATAAAGTAGGATATAATTACAGTATCATATAATAGTATTTACCTATATATCATATAATAGTATCTACCTAAATAAATATCTGCACTGGTGTACGTGTGTATGTATCACTGTGACTGTCTCTGTAAGTATGTATGTATGCATGTGTGTATGTGGGGTAGCAGGGGCATGTGCTTGTGCCTGTTCAGCTGCATAAAGAGCTGTACTGTTCTGCACATCCGTGCAGCCAAGGCACAGTGCCCAGGCAGCTGTACCTGGGTTTGCATTCACATATGTCCATATACAGCTAAGCATGAGCCTACCTGTGTGCACGTGTAGCCAGGTACGTGTGTGGACACGTGTGTACCTGTGTATGTCTATATACGGATATGTTGCTCAGATATCAAGCTCTGTGTGTGTGTGTGTCTGTGCGTCCGTGTGAGCACACACAGATGCCCGAGGGCCCCCCCCCGCAGCGGGTGGGTGGGTGTGGAGCCGCCCCAGGGTGTGGCAGCCACGGCAGCGCCTTTAAAAGCGGGACTGAGCCAGGATAACCCTGGAGAGAGATACCCACCGGGATACCCACCGGGACACACACCAGGACACCCCACTGAGCCCCAGAACCCACAGGTGAGTCCCACAGGCCTCTGGCACTGTCCAGAGGTGACTTGGGGACCAGCTGGGAGAGAGGGATGGAGAAAACTTGAGGAGCAGATGAGAGGGACAGAGCAACTTGGAGACCCACTGGGAGGGACAGAGGGCACCTGGGGACTGGCCATGCCCTGGGGATGAGCGCCCTGCTCCCTGCCTGTTGAGTTCAAGGAGGAGCTGGATGATGCTCTTAGCCACGTACTTTAGTTTTTGGCATCCCTGCAAGGAGCAAGGGGTGGCACTCAATCCTTACGGATCCCTCTGCCTTGACTCTGATTCTAGGGGAATTGGACCCCAGTCAGGAGAGAGGGATGGAGACGACTGGAGGAGTAGGTGGAAGGGATGGAGGGGACTTGGGGATCCAAAGGGAGGGACAGAGGGGACTGTGAACTGGCCGTGGCCTGGTGCTGAGCGCCCAGGCCACCCCTCACCACAGGCTGAGCACGTCCCACTTCGGGGGCCGCAGTCCCCCCACTTCCCCACCCGTTCAGTCTCTCTGCAGCCATGAAGGTGACGCTGTGCTTCGGTCTCATCCTCGTCATCACAGTGACCGCCTGCCTGTGCCGGCCAGCAGCAGAGGCACCAAGCGCCATGGGGGACCCCCACAAGCTCCCCCCCAGCGTGGTCCGGCGGGACTGGCCTGAGGAGCAGCAGCACATCTTGTCCCAGTTCCTGCCCCACATCCTCACAGGTACCGGTAGCTCAGGGTGGGCAGCCCTCGGGGAGCACAGCCAGGCCCCCTGTGCCAGCTCTGACTGCTGCCCTTGCCCTGGCAGAGCTGAACGACCACAAAGCCTTTGTGCACGAGGACAAGGGGATGGAGGCTTTTCACGACCACTACTACCCCGACTGGATGGACTTTGGCCGCCGCAGTGCTGAGGATGTGGCCGCGTAGTCACTGGGCTGGGCTGGCCGCACGGAGCTCCCACGCCTCAGTGAATGTCCTTTCCCACAATAAAACTCTGGCACTATGGCCTCTGCACTCCGGGCTGTGCTGGGGAGAGCTTGGGAGGGCGGGCAGGGGGATTCACCCCCAGCCTCACAGGGACCCCCAGGGCAGAGGCCGAACCGCGGACGGCAGCAGACACAGAACACGGCAGCAGACACGGCACACACGAGCTGCTCTGTGACTTCACATTTATTTGCCAGGGGATGGGGCACAGCCTGGGGGGAGGGACACAGCCAGGGGGAGCAACATCTGCACCCCCAGAAACACCCCAAGCTATGGGTGCTGCTACTGTTGCTACTCAATGGGCAGGAAAGAGTTAAACCACCATTCCCTTTAAAAGCCAGTCTAGTCCAGGTGCTGGCCAGGGGTCCAGCCCGGGGTGGGGGGGGTCTCCCCCTGGCCCTGGCAGGTTGCCCCAGGACCCACCCAAGCCCAGACTGAGCATTGCCCTTCGCTGCAGCATCTGGACAGCCCCAAAGGGCCAAGCTGCCCCTCGCTCTGCAGACAGGCTCAGCAGAAGCAGGAACAGTTTTTATTGCCAGAAAGTGGCTCCTGTGAAGGGTCCATACCCCCCCAGCCGGGACAGGGTCAGCCAGTATCCCCTGTACCCCCCGTACAGGGGGAGCCATGCTGGGTTCTGTCCTTGCAGCCAGGGCAAAGCCCCTCACGCCATTGCAGGGAGCACTGACGGACCTGGGACAGCAGCAGGAGCTGAGGCTGAAGCTTGTCCTGTCTCCATTTCCCCATGCACGGGTGAGGATGTGTCTCACCCTGAGCCTGGGGGCTCTGCAGCAGTGTCACTTCAGGGTGCCCCGGGGCCCTCTGCGCCCTGCCCGGGCATAGGACATTTCCCCTCTGGCCACCACCTTGTCCAGCCCCAGCCGCTGCAGCTTCTCCACCAGATTCCAGCTGAAGATGCTGCTCCTGGGTGGGGGTCCCTGCTGACCCCTGAAAACAGGGAAGGGCTGGGGCTCAGAGTGCTGAGGGTCTTGGAAGGGGAGTGAGGGGGCCCACCATGATCCAGTCCGTTGTGCCAAGTGGGAATCTCGCCCCAGCAAGAGCCTGAAGAGTCCCATGGGGGTGCTCGGGGGTCCAGGGCCAAGCGCCAGTGTGGGGGGAGACGTTTCTGGTGAGGGGCTGCTGAGGATCAGCCCCTCAAAGGGCCCACAAGAAGGCACGACGGCATGATACAGACTGGAGGGGAAGAGAGAGCAGAAGTGGGGATCAGTGCAGGGCCCTGTCCTGGGGGATGCTGCTGAAGGGGCCAGGCAGGGCCACAGGCCCTTCTTCACCTAATGAGCCTTGGGCTATAGGAGACCCGCCACGCTCCAAACTGCTCAAGCACCCCAAAGCTCACAGAGGGACACCGGGGGCTGCTCCTCAACAGCCAGGAGGGACTGGGACACGGTCACTGCTCCACAAGCAATTTCCAGACACGAGGGTTTTGTCTAACAGTGAACTCCAGCTCACACCAACCCCCAACGAGCCTTGGGGGCGCTCATTAGGGCTAATCACCGGTGCTCATTAATGAAGGGACAGCCCAGCACCCGGCTGGGAAAATGTCCTGGCTGCTGCCCAAGTGCAGAGGGAGGAAAGTTGTGTCCATTCCCAGGAGTGCTGGGAGCACTCGCTGCTCCCCTGGGTGAGCCCACCCGAGGAAGCCTCTCCATCCGTCAGGGTGACACAGTGCAGAGGAGGGGGACTGGTCCCAGCGCCCCGCAGAGTGCGCAGTCCCGGGCACACAGACACCCCAGCAGCCAGATTTAGGGATATTTCTAGTGCTGGCATCTCTCAGAGCATCAAGGGCTGCAGGTGGCCTGCAGTCCGCCAACTTCCTCAAGCTGCAGAGAGCCAGGCACGGGGTGAGAAGGAGGGAGCTCGGGGGCACAGCGGGGCCGGGGGGCTGGTGCAGGCAGCGCAGGCGGTGGGGGCCACGCGCCTTACCTGGGTGTCACCGTGGTGATCGCAGTGGTGGGGTGGAGGATGTGGCAGGTGGTGATGGTGAAAGTAGACGGGGTCTGGGGGAGGTTGTTAACAGAGAGGAACACTGGAAGGGACAGGAGACAAGGGGTCAATGGGGAGGGAGGGCAGGACACAGGTGGAGGGCAGGGTAGAGGGCAGGCGGGAGAGCCAAAGGTGGGCTGGAACCTCCATGCACAGGGCACAGATCCAGCGGCCACTGGGGTCTGGCGCCTGCTCAGAGGGGGGAGCGAGCACAGGTGGGACCAGGAGACGCCGTCTGTCCCAGACCTGTCCCTCCCAGGCAGCCGGGGGGCAGCAGGGGCTCGCTGGGTTGAAGGCAAAGGCTCATCCGGCCGGGGGAGCTGCCGGAGAATGGCCCTTGCACAGCTGCAGGCAGAGCATCCCCGTGGGGACAGGGGGGTGGCAGGGACAGGCTGCTGCAAGAGGGGAGAGCGCTGCGGGAGGCAAGGGGCAGCCTGGGCAGGAGAACAGGGGCATCCTGAGGGCTGCATCCCCTCCGTCCCATCACCCCATGCTCACCCCTGGGGCGCTCCTTGGCTTTGGCAGGTGTTGAGGTAGGGAGCAGCTGGAAGGAGCTGGCGTCCACATCATCCTCCTCCAGGTCATTGAGGCTGTACACCTCCTCCAGGTCGATGTCCAGCTGCCTGAAGTCTTTGGTGAGCACCCCGGGACGGGGCACCAGGATCCCGCCCAGGTTGGGCTGTGCCAGCTGCTGCCAGTGGTGGAGTGTCACAGAGCCTGGAGAGGACACAGTCGGGGAGGCTCAGCTGGGGGTGTTGGACCCTCACGGCACCTGCACCTCTGCACCCCCTCTGCCCCTCACCTTCCAGTGGCTTCACGATCTGGAGTTTGTCGGGCAGGTAGGTGAGGGAGCCAAGGGAAAAGCTGGAGCCAGCGGTGAGCTCTGAGCCCCCTGAGTAGCTGGTTCCGGTGGAGACGATGCTGCCCTCGGGGGTGAGGAAGCCACTGGAGTTCGCCCCATCCCTCAGCCGCCAGAGCTTGCGCTCCCGCTCAGCCTCGAAGAAGGAGCGCTCCTCGGAGACGTGGCTCTGCTGCCGCGCCGACAGCCGCTGCACCGCCGCCTCCAGGTCCTGCCGGCCCGGGGCTGCCCGCGAGCCCCCGCTGGCCCCCTCGGCCCTGCTGGCGGGCACAGCGTTAGGGTGCCCAGGGCTGTAGTCCCACACAGCACCCCAGGCTATGCTGGACCCCAGCCAGACGCTGCCCTCCCTGCCCCAGGCTGATTCCTGCTCTGGTGTGACCCGCAGTCCACCAACGTCCCAGCTGCTGTGCAGGGGCAGCCGCTGTTCCACCTGGCCCCAAGCCCCCCACACCCCGGCACTCACCGGGCGTCCTCCGAGGTGGAGCAGCTGGTGTGAGGGGTGCTGGCCCCCCCAGAGTGGGCAGCCGACAACTGGTTGGAGCCTGGCACGTGGTGGGGAGACTCAGAGCAAGACTTGGCTTTGGCTGCGTGGTTCACCGCCTTCACCGTCTCAAAGACACGCAGGTAGCTCCTGTGGGCAGGAAGCAGGTGGGGGTGAGGCAGCCCCATGGGACTCCCATCCCATGGCACAGCGGGAGCCACCAATGCCAGCACTCACTTGTAGTCCGAGGAGGAGCTGTCTGTCCGCTTCCTCATCATCCCCTTGATCTCAGCCGCCAGAGAGTCCTGGGGACGGGGGGATGCAGCGTCAGTAGAGGGGAGAGCAGGGCCCCCACCCCACTGACCGACCCCTCGCGCTCACCACGGGCAGGAGACTGGCCGCGCTGTAGCGGCTGACGGTGCTGTTGGGCAGGCTGCGGCTCCGCAGGCTCTTCCCCTCCTCCCGGGCTTCCTGCAGCATCCCGCCGCATTCCGCGTACTTCTCCTGCAGATCCCCCAGCTGCGGGGACACGGGCACAGCTCGAGCACGGCCCCGGGGGCAGCGGGGCAGGACCCTCCAGCAGGCCGGGCACCCACGGCTTCCCCCGGGCTCACCTCCATCCGGAGCTGCTGCTGCACCTCCTTTGCCGCGGTCAGGTGCTGCTGGAGCTCCTCCACCTCGGAGCCGTACTGCGGGCAGGAGCGGCCAGGTCAGGGCGCTGTACCCGCAACCCCCTCCCCCGGCACGGGCAGGGGACCCTCACCGTGCGGCACTTCTGCTGCAGGTCCGCGACCTGCGCCAGGAGCTGGGTGATCTCCTCCTGCTGCCGCGCCGCGTCCTCCGCCCTGTGCGCCAGTTCCTCCGACAGGTGAACGACCTGCTGGCTCGCTTCGGCTGGGGAAGGGCCGGGATCCGTCACCGCCAGGGCACGGACCCCAGTCCCGGCCCGCGCAGCTGGGCAGTGCCTGCTGGGCAGTGCCTGCAGATCCCCCAGCCCTACGTACAAAACTGCTCCACGCAGTCAATCATCAGCTGCTGCTCCTGGTCCTCGTACTGACAGGTCTCAGTGGCGATGTTGGTGGCCTGGGGGAGAGGGTTGGAGGGGCTGAGCGCCACGGGCAGGACCTCCCCCGGGGAAAGCTCGGGTCTCCCCACAGCAAGTGGGGCATGGGTGGACACTGAGGCCCATCCACCACCTGGCTCTGGCTCACCTCCATACGGAGCTTCTGGTTCTCCTCCTCCAGGCACTTCAGTTTCTGCTGCAAGGTGTCGTACTGGAAGTACTGCTGCAGGGACAGCGAGGACTCGTGCCGACGCAGCCTGGGGACAGCAGGGACAGCGCTGAGCACCCACAGCGCGGGCAGGATGGGGCTGCCCTCCCAGATTCCTGCCCACACTCCCAGTTCCCAGGCATCTGCAGCGACCAAGCTCTGTGGGGCTGGACCCACAGCCACGGAGGGAGGGAAGAGAGAGTGGCCGGTGCTACTTCAGGGATGGTGATGACTCCTACCCAACGCCTCTGCCCAAGCGGCAGGAGCAGTTCTGCCCCTGCAGGTGAGCCGCAGGACAGGGACTCCCACTCACGGTGTGGAGGTGGTGGTGGTGGGCTCGCTCTCCTCTGTCGTGGTGGTGTAGAAGTGGAGAAGGTCATCCCGCATGGAGACCTCATGGCGCAGCTGAGCAATCTGGAGAGACAGGGTGCTTCAGGACACAGCTGAGGGGACCACAGCTGCCCCCAGGGGGGCACGCAGGGTGCCAAGGCCCAGGCATGTGCCCAAGAGCTGTTACCTCCTCCTTGGCCAATTCCAGCTGCTCCTCCAGCAGCTCATTGCGCTCAGTCAGGCTCCGGTTCTGCTTCAGCAGGGACTGCCCGATGCGTGCTGCTAACTCCAGGTCCCGCTCTTTCTGCATGGGGCAGGTCTGCCTCAGCCGGGACTTGTCCCTTACCCAGTCCTCACCTACCCCTGTGTCCCCAGGATCCCACAAGCCCCCAGCCCTCACACAGGTGGGGTCTCCAACATACCTCATCCAGCAAGTTGGTGACAGCATCGATGTCATGGTAGGTCTTCGTGATCCTGACCACCCGCTCGGCACACAGGACTGGGGGAGAGGGCCAGAAGGTGAAGTCCCACACTGCAGGAGCACTGACCCAGGGGTTCCACACTGTCCCCCCAAAGGCTGCTCCAGACTGGTCACCAAAAAGGACCTTTTCTCTGCTGGGCAGCACCCCACGCAGCGCCAGTCAGAGGCAGGCAGGGATCCCCACAGCCGTGACAGTGTTACAGGAAATGCGGGGTTCACAGTTCACCCCCAATCCTGCCTGAACCTTGAGGTGGCAAGAAAAATGCTGTGCCCCCTCACTGCCCCCACGACCCCAGCACAGGCACAGTGCCAGCCCCACTGCAGGGCTCACAGACGGAAAGGAGGGACGGGGAAAGGCAGCAGTGGAGAAAGGATCAGAGGTGACATCTCCAGCAGAAAGCAGGCTGGAGCTCCAGTATAAATAGCTGTGGGTGGCACCGTGCCGAGCAGGGCTCACAGGCAGCGTCCCCTCCAATCTGTCCCCAGCCCCCTCCCCCAGATCCCCCCCGAGAAGCCAGCCTGCCCTAGTTTCTCTCTGGGGGAGGGGATGCTGCACCCCACACCCACCCGATGCCCCTCCAGCTGCACAACACAACGATCCACACAGCAACAGAGGCAGAGGCAGCTGCGGGCAGGACGCTGCGGGAACGGGCAGCTGCCCACCACGCCAACACCCCCACGTCAGGCCGGGCCCCAGCTACAGCCCTGCCTCCCCCCCTGCTCTCTGGGTCTTCGGCAGGGAGAGGAGATGCAAGGATGGAGACGTCTGTCCCCCGGGTACGGCTCCTGCCGACT
>VZRJ01000272.1:536737-646833 GCA_013397565.1 Ptilonorhynchus violaceus | reverse complement strand
CCCGCTCCCGCGGCCGCAGCCGGAGCCGGGCTTGGGGCAGCGCGGCTCGGGAGCGCCCGCCAAAGGCGCATCCGTGGGGAACGCTCGCTCAGCCCCGCTGGAGCATCCTCAGCATCCTCCTTCTCCTCCTCCGCCTCGTTCTCCCGGCGGGGAGCGCAGCGCCGCGGGCTCCCCCCGCCCGCGGGCCCGGGGACAGCCGGGGACAGCGGGAGCATCCGGCCAGCGCAGGGCATCCAGACCAGCAGTCCGGCTTCTGACATGGAAACGAGATCCTCCGCCCGCCGAGGTGGGTACCGATGGAGCCGGTGAGGAGGAGGAGGAGTTTGGATGTAACCCCATACTCCCAAAACCGAAGTAATGCAGCTGATCTCGTTCCATTTTAAGATCTCCAGACCCGATTTTCTTCTGCACACCCGGATCTCCAGGATGCTGGAACATCTTGGTTTTGTTCCCTTCACCCCAAAACCGTAGCACCCAAAGGGACAACACCTGTTGCCGTTCCCTTCTGTCCAGCAAATCCACACCCGGTCACATTCCGAATTCCAGAGTAGCACAGAATGCATCTCTCAGATGTTCCCACCAGACCAAGCGCATTTTTGGAGACAACCTTTAAGTCCCCCTTTATGAATACCAGCCCAGATGTAGCTGCTGTTCATCGTTTGGCCCCTAACACACACTGGACCAGCAGCACCCCATGTGTAGTAACCTGCCCGGTTCTGGAATCACAGAGTGGTTTGGGTTGGAAGGGATCTTAAAGCTCATCTCATTCCTGCCATGGGCAGGGACACCTTCCACTATCCCAGGCTGCTCCAAGCCCCATCCCACCTGGCCTTGGACACTTCCAGGGATGGGGCAGCCACAGCTTCTCTGGGCACCCTGTGCCAGGGCCTCCCCACCTTCATAGGGAAGAATTCCTTCCCAATATCCCATCTAACCCTCCCCTCTGGCAGTGGAGAGCCATTTGCCCTTGTCCTAACACTCCAGACCCTTGTCCAAAGTCCCTCTCCAGCTCTCTTGGAGCCCCTTTAGGCACTGGAAGCCTGGCTCCAGAGCAGAGGGGCTCCAGCCCTGGGAGCAGCTCCGTGGCCTCCTCTGGACTGGCCCCAGCAGCTCCACGTCCTTGTGCTGTTGGCCCCAGGGCTGGGGCAGCTCTGCAGGGGCGGTCTCACCTGAGCGGGGCACAGGGGCAGAATCCCCCCTTTCCTGCTGCCCTCGCTGTGGGATCAGCCCGGGACACGAGGGGTTTCTGGGCTGCCAGTGCCTGTGGCCAGGGCACGTTGAGCTTCTGAGCAAGGCAGAGCAGTGCAGCTCCTGCTCTGGAGTTACTGGGACAGCCTCAGTGACCGCTTAATTTCCAACACATTGTGTTTCAGTGAAGGCAGAGGAACCGTTACTGCTGTAACAGTAAAAAACATCACTAAAAACTGATGGCTTTTATCTCTTTTGGCCCGGCCAAATTTCCTCTCACAACAGTGAAGGGTTGCAGCGCTTCCAGCCCGGCAGGCGCAACCAAGTGGCTCTGCTGGTCAGGTCTTGGCAGAGCTGGAGCTGGCTGGGGGTTAGTGACACATCTCCCAGTAGTTATTAAGCCATTTTAACACCTTCAAATACCTGTATTTTAAAATTGTGTCCTTACAGTGTTTTCCAGCTTTTTCTGTTCTTTTACATTAGCTCTGTGTCCGCGTTATTGGGCAGAAGTTGCCACAAGCCAGGACTCCAGACTGGTGCTATTCAAACAGCACCAGAACCAGAGCAGGCACTTGAATGTTGCCTGGGGAATGGGGATGTTTGGAGAGCAGCAGCAGAGCTGGACAGGCGTGGCAGCTCGGAGGATTTTGCAGGAGGGCCAGGATATAACAGGCATAAACAGCAATAAAAGCAGCTGGAGTTCTCCACTAGAAATTATAATTTTTGGGTTTGGGACCAAAATTTAGTTTTTCCATGGACTGAAAACATCATAAAAGATTATTTTGATGTAATTTGGGTATCATGATCCAGCTTGTGCCATCACCCAGACCTTGTGTTCATCATTTTGGTCCATCCCTGCTGAAAGCACAGCCCTGCTTCCCTGACCTGCCCACACTTCACGCTGATTTAGGTTAGAAAAAATCTCCAAGGCCATCGAGTCCAAGCTGTGCCCGATCCCCACCTTGTGCCCAGCCCAGAGCACTGAGTGCCACATCCAGGAATTCCTTGGACACCTCCAGGGATGGGGATTCCAAACCTCCCTGGGCAGCCCCTTCCAATTGTTCGTTCCAGTTGTCCCAGACTTGCTGGAGAATCAAAACATCAAAGCAGCTTTTCCTGATTTTGAAAATCCTCCACTGTAGCCATGGTAGACACATCCTAAAGAGGTGATTCCCTTTCCATTGCCATCCACGGAAGGGGTTGGGTTGGAAGGGACCTTGAGGACCATCCAGTTCCTCAGAGATTTTCCATGGTGCTGTCAGACTCCCACTCCTCTCCCAGTCTCTGCCAGTGGGGTGGAGATGCACCAGCACCCATTCCCCATCCCTTGGTGCACACACACCCCAGCTCCTCCCATCACTTCCTCTGCTGCACAGGGGGATTTCCTTCCCAGTTCTCCCTTGCTAACGCCAGCTCCATCTCCTTTCCATCCGCATGTGCACACCCAGGGAGAGCTCTTTAGTGCTTATTTACCTCTTGCCCACTCCAAGCTCCTCGTTCAGAATCTCACCTCTAATTATTATTATTAAAAGATTTTGTCTTTAGTGATTGGAGAGAAGAGTTTGCCTTAAGTGCTCCAATTCAGAAGGGATGTGAAGTGAAGAGAAATCACTTTTTCTAACAAATCTCATTGTTTTGCAGGAAGCCACCCTATGATTCTGAAAGCTTCCTGGTTTGGGTTGGTTTTTCTCCCTTTGGGCAAATCTGCAGTTATATTCGTATATAATCCTATAAACCTTTGTCCTTTCAAAGCCACAGAAACCCCATCTGTTCTCTGCTTCATCTTCCTCTCCCTCACATTTTGATTTACCTAAAAAATCCATCTCCAGACCCCACACCAGATTCCCTAAGGAGCATAGGGACTGCCAGAGCTGCTCAAGGCAGAGCCAGGGGCCAGCCTAGCCCAGTATCTCGTCCTGGATTAGCAGCATATGGATCAGAAGGACAGAGTTTTGCAGTATGTAGATACCTTTAATCTCTTCCTGGTTTTATTGGTTTAAGCTCTGAAGCATGGAAAATTATTCTAATTACATTACAAAAATTGATACAGTAATCATTACTCTGGATACCCTTGCTATTCATAAAGGTGCCCAGTGCCTCTCCCACTCTTGCTGCTGTGGTAACAAGGACCACCGGACATCTCCTGAAAAATCCTGTTTATGAGTTTTCAATTTCCTGCCTTTTAAGTTTAACTCCTCAAATTGGCAATAATCCCCTCTCATCGTACCTGAGCTCCATCCACTCTGTGCTACCTACACCCAATCTGGCCCTCTCAGACAGGAAACTAAATATAATAACAGCCTGTGCATCTGCCACTGCTGTGGTTTCCCTGGAAGAAATATTGGACTCAATGATCTTAAAGGCCTTTTCCAAGCAAAATGATTCCGTCATCCTGTGATTTCGTTGGGAGTGTGAGTACCTGGAGGTGAGGCAGCACTGACTAACCCCAGCAGTGAGCATGTCCCCCCTGTGCTGAGCATGGCCCCTCTCCCACTGCGGCTGAAACATTCCCCCCCTCCCTCAGGGCCCCACAGCAGCCACGCTCAGTGCATCCGACCAGCAATTCCCGGGAAAAATGGAATCATGTCCGCTCCAGACCGAGCTGCCCCCCTCTCGGAGCCATCGGTGTTGCCACTTACGAGGCACTAAATCACGGCAAAGCTGCAGCTGCGATCCTGAACGAGCCAGGAAGGGACGCTGGTGCTGTAAGGCAGCGGTTTGTGTCTTTAGTGGGGTCCTGAGAGAGGCGTGTGGAAATGGGGACAGTCACTGCAGGGTGACGTGCCGCGTGTCACTGCACCGCGAGCCACGCGCGTGCCATGCCCGGCTCCCAGCGCCAGCCTCTCGCTGACCTCCCGAGACTCAACTCCTCCTTTGCGTGTCCTGCTCAGCCTTGGCAGCTCGGCCCTCACACCAGCACGGGCTGCAGACCCCCGGGGGTAACAGTGGGGCTGTTCTGCTCCTCTCACCCCGAGGGTGATGCACCAGGGAGGGCAGCAGTGGGGTTTGGTGCGTTGTTATCACCCCAGGTTGGACCAGGCACCCAGAAGCAAAGTCCCACCCACAGCCCCCTCCCACTGCCTGAGGCTTTGCGGTGCTGGGGACACACTCCACCTCCCCCAGGGGAGGTTTGCTTCATCAAAAAAAACCCAAAAACCCCAGAACAAAACAAAAAATCACCAGAAAAATAAACCAAGCCCAACAACACCACCACCAAACCCAAACCAAGGCTGATCTTTTTAGCAAGAGAATTTGTTTGGAAGTAAACAGTGGTTAAACACATCCAAGGGCATATTCCAAAACATTTCTTAACTTGCCTGTCAAATGAGATGGTGGATTCAGCCAAATTGTCACTGGATGAGCAAAGACTCTGCCAGAAAGGCCTCGGCCCCATGGCTGCATCCGTCGGGGCGTGGCGCGATCTCCATCGCGGGAGGAGCTCACCCACATCGACTTTCAGAGCTGCTGTGTCATTAAACATTGCCTTTATCTGGGCAACTGGCAGAGCAAAGACAAAATCCTGTTCTAACCGACCAGTGCAAGCAGCCCAGAGCGTGCTGGAGCAGCAGGAAGGAGGAATAAAACAATCTCAAAGGCTGCTGGTGTGGCAGAGGCTGCCGCGCTGGCAGAGGTCAGCTTGGACAACTGTAATGGACGTGGGACAAGCAATTAATTTGTTGGGTGAAGTCAGGGTTGGGAAAGCAGCCAGAGCTCCTGCTTATCTGGTGTTCAGGAAATAATGGATTTTTGGAGCAGAGGCCAACGAAAAGCTCAGATCCTTAACTCGGGGCTTTGTTGTTGCTGTTTACAAAGAGAAGGTGTCAGTGAGGCTCTGGTTTCCAGGGAGGACAGGGGACAGCAAGTTCCCTTCAAGGATATGGTCGCTTAGATACCTTGCTAGATCCTTATTTATGTAAGAGAAACATTATTTTTGTATTTGTAGCTTATTGAATTATAAAATATTAAAATATATTAAAATTATAAATAGCTTATAATTTATGAAATATATGAAGTTATTAAATCTACAAGACGTTATGGATTGTTTCCAGGGAAAAATTGCAATGAACACGTTGTGCTAAATGAAGTATCTGGGCCTAATTCTCTGTTACAACTCTGGTGTGGCCCCTGGAAGACCAGAGCAGCTCTGAGAGCCAACCTCAGCTGCTCCGTGGAGGGAAACATTCCCGTTCCTTGGCTGCCCTCAGAGCTCCACATCATCACACACACAGAGTTATTCTCCATTTCCAGGTGCCTCCTGGGTGCTGCCTCCTGTGCCCCAGCCACTGCTGCTGCTCCTTTGGGAAGGGATGTGGCAGTGCCACGTCCTCGGTCCCATCCCAACCGCCCCATTCCCTGCAGGGAGGGACGGGCACCAACCTGCCAGGAGCATCCAGCATTCCGTGCCGAGGGATAAACCTTCCAGGAGCTCTCTCTCCATGGGACCAGGCTCAGTGCTAAGAGAGCAGCTCTGGCAGAAGGTGCCAGTGCACGATAACAGCCACTGCTCTGATTTTTATCATAGCTTACACCATGTTTTATCATATCCTGTGAATTGGGAGCTCAGCATCTTGGAAAAAGAATTTTTGATAATTTAAAAAAAAATAGCCACATTTTAAGCTTTTACAAGTGCAGAGATGGTGAATTTTGTCACTTCAGTACAGGTTCTTAATGTAAAATACCACCAGACCCATACACAAGACCTGCAGAATATTGTCAGCAAGTCCTGGGTTCTTCACTAATTTGTTTCTGTTTTCAAACCATAATTGTCTCCATCAAGAAGACAGTTTCAGAAATGACCAAAACTGCATTCAGAATCAAATCAAATTTTTTCTAAATACCAGTTTTAAAGCCAAACTTGCTGTATTTTGGAAAACCAAACACACAATCGGACTTGGCAGTGCTGGGTTTACCATTGGACTTGAGGATCTGGAAGGTCCTTTCCAATCCAAACGATTTTGTGATTCTTTGTAACACATGGTCAGAGCAAGGAGTCCCAGTGCAGGGGTCAGGTACCCCCACTCCCACTGCCAGGGGAAGCTGGAGAGGGCAGGGGAGGTGATTCTTGCTCTCCCGAGAATAAGTTTTGGGTCAGCTCGCAGCAATTCCCACCTTCTGACCAGGAGCTCAGGTCACTTCGGTCACCTCTGCCTTGGGGACAGAGGAGACTTGTGGCATTTCCCGCCAGCCCACGGACAGCTCTCACCCCCTGGAGCCCCATCAATACCTGTCCCAGGCTTTGAAAGCCATCCAAGCTCTTGAGAGGAACGGATCAATCCATTACACCGGAGACACTTCCAGACCGTTCCTGAGAGATCACAAGTATTTCACACAGGCAGCTCTATCAGGCAGCGCTTCAGCCAGATCATTAAACTCGCTGCCACTCACAGGCAACGAGAACTTCTGCTCTCCAAACACTTCTGATTCTCTCAGTTACTTATTTACCGAGAATATTTTGATTCGCTTGATGCTTGGAATATCTTCCTTCAATACTGAATTAAAAATGATGGAATTGCCCACTCACGGTAATTAAATAGGACAGCTTCCTCCAGATAATGATAGTTTTGTAACGGCAGACAACAAACGATCCAGCCAGCACAGGCAGGTCTCCTCCTCCCCTTCTGGCTGTGCTGCCTGGACTTTTCTAGGGGACAAAGTGGCATCAGAGCTAATGGAATCACTCAGGATGCTCCTGAGAGGCTTTTCCCTCCCGGTCATGAGTGCCCCTTTCCTGTCCTTTACAGCTTCGCCAAATTTTAAGCAAAACACTTTAAAAATACTTGACAGATTTTTTGCCCCAAAGAATTCCAACAGAAAATGCTTTGTATATTTCTGAAAAATACCTTTGAGTGGTGACATCTGTGCCAGCCCCCCATTAGGGCACAGCATTTGGAGAGGAGACCAACTCACAGCACACCTTTGTGAAGCTGCAGGCATCCTCCTGCCAGCCTCTGGCTGAGAATTCCCTGGAAGAGCCCCAGCGCGTCCTTGGAAAGCATCACCCACCTGCAGAGCCCGGCACTGACAGCTCCAAGCCGGGATTGCTCCTGGGCCGGTTCCACTCCCCAGCATTCCCTGCTGCAGCCTGGACACTGCCCAAGAGGATCCCGTTGGGATGGGCAGAGCTGGAGTCACCCCGGTGCCATGGACTCCCCTGGCTCACATCCCTGTAGAGGAGTCCCTGGTACTTTGCCAGTGCTGCCCAGAAGTTAATTAGTCTTTAATTCCTTTTTTAATGGCAGGGTGTGCACCACAGCACAAGGATTCTGTGAAGGGTGACTTTGCCTGTATCAAATATGGGTCAGAAAGGTTTGGTTTGGAAATAACTTCCAGGGGTTTGTGAGCCCACTGGACATTTCCTATCAGCATTAAAAGCTTGGACACCAAGTCACAGAATCATGGAATTACAGACTGGTTTGGGATGGAAGGGACCTTAAAGACCACCCAGTTCCAACCCTCTGATGGGCAGGGACACCTTCCACAGGACACCTTCCATAACCACACGCAGTGTTCTCACACTCACACCTTCCTGACGTTAAAACTGTGTCCTTTGGGGAATTTAATGATTTTTATTGAACTGAAGAGAGGCATCGTTTACCACAGCAAAGAAAATAATCCCAGGAACTTCATAAATGTTGTTTGTTTGCTGTAATAGAGAGTTACAGAAAACTCCAGCTCATACAAGAAGGAATTTATGCACTAAATACACTCCCCTTTGGACAGCCCAGCCCAGTTAGTCCCAGACCACCAAACCCTGGTTTCTGTTCCCTAATTCTCCGTGAGCTGCAAGCCCAGTGGAGTCCCCACCAAGGAAGGTGCTGTGGTACCCAACACCATCATAGCTGGGCCTCTGCTTAATTAGTCCTGACAAATCTTGGTAATGAATCATTGAGAATATGAGTTAAGCATAAAATAAAGCAAACAGCAAGGATCTTATATAATTCTTCCTACTTCAATGGCTGCTGGAATTGAGTCATGAGATTGTTTTGGAACATTTTATGACAGAAGTCAGGAGAGCTCTTTGTAAATGAAGTTTTAACTTTTTTTTGGTAAGAACTCTTCATGGCTGTGCATGTTTTGTAAAAGTGCAGCTCTTTTCCTCATCTCTTTTATTTATTCCCCTGATGTCTCTCCTCACTCAGTTTGCAGCAAGCCTGGTCTGGGCAAGGTTTTACCCTTGTGTACAACAACAGCAAACTCAGGCAAAATCCATCGACAGCCTGGGCTGCCCGGCTACTGACAACAGATCCTTTCTGCTGCTGTGGGTTCAGGGCACAGATTTGTGCCTTTGTTCACTTGCTTTGGTAGACTGAATATCAGACAATCAGACTTTTCCTCTGTTTTCTGGTACTTGACCACGACTTTCTTTCATGCCCTTTTATACTCCATGAAATGAATTTTTCCTTGGTTCACTTCTCTCAGTACTCACCCTGTGGGCCGCTGGATCACAGTGTTCATCTCCTGGGAAGGCAGCACTGGCCCACGCTGTGCCATGCTGTGCCATGCTGTGCCATGCTGTGCCAGGCTCTGCCAGGCTGCATCCCCCCCACCCAGCCCAGCCCAGCCCAGCCCTCCCAGCTCGCTGGGACACAGGGACAGCTGGGTCCTTGGCATGGGTCCTGTTCCATCCAACCACACCCTGTGGGCCCATGGAAGAGTGGGAATGTGGTCTGGGACTACAGGCTTGAGCTCAGGGTCTACCCAGCAGTTTCAGGGTGTTCCCTCTTCGAGACTCACTGTATTTTACACAGGAAAAAAGCCAATTCACAGGGACTGGGAACATCTCCATCACCTCTGAGCTGCTCTAACAATATTGGTTTGTTTGAGATGCCTCATCACTGGAATACATTTTTCAAACCTCACTTAGGGCTTTGGAAAGTGCAGGTGTTGAATTTCCTCTCTCAGGAAATCCTGGGCTAATAAAAGCATTCCAGACTGGCTGCTGGAGCTAAAGGAGTACAGAAAGGAACTCAAAATAGCTGGAGCTACCGTGGGACAAAATCCAAACCGTCACTGTTTAACCCTCTTTGTGGGGAGCAGCGGGACACTGATGGAGCCTTTAAAGAGTTCCAAAGGGCTCAGCTGCAGAGGAGGCTCTCCGAGGTGCTGGAATTGTGTCGGAAGTAGGTGAACTACTTTAGTGAGGCACCGGCGGGCTGGGCTGGCAGCCTCGGAGCTGATCCACTTCCACCGAGGTCGAGGAAAACTCATTAATTGCAAAGATTGGAGAGTTAATTTGAAAGCTATTGTCAGAGCAGTGGGAGCCAGCGTGGAGCGTTAGGGAACAGGAGGGCACCCTTGCAGTCCCGTCACACGGATCCCAGAGCTGGGCGCAGGCACAACCAGGGTAAATTCCCTACACGGGAGATGAAGTGGCCCACAGGGGTTACAAACAGGCTCTGCGTGTGTGTATCAATATTTTTATGCTCAGAGAAAATGGATTTTATCCTCAATTAGTCCCAATCAGGGACTGCCCTCAGCGGGGCGTTCCGATGGCTCAGGATTCGCTGCGCTGCAAATTGTGGTGCCCGAGGGTTAAACAGGGGAACTGCCTCCATGCCCTGACAAAAATTCCATCCAAACCTCGGCCATGCTCATCACTCCCTTTGGGAGACAATTATTGTTAACCACAAACCTGGTGAAAGAAGCACAAAGAGTGAGGAAAAGGCTTTTATAAACACAGCGTGGACAGGGGTGGTTGTGTCCACACAGAGCTCTCCTTTTCCAGCTTGTTGGCTCTTGATTTCTGTTGGGTCCTTCAGGGGAACCAAAACACTTTGCCTGACCCAAACCAAACATATCTGAATGAACATTTTAAATATTTTCATTATTTTTTCCAATTAAATTGAAACTAACATTATAATTTCTTGAAATTATTCAGGCATTTTGTTAAAAAATGATGTCCAAATGGAGATGTTTCCTGTGCAAGCTGTAATGCAGCCCCTGGCCTCACTGGAGCCGTCCCTAAGGGCTGTGGCCATGTCACCAGGCAGGGCCTGGGCTGCAGAGTGGAGGTCCTGGCTGAGGACACAGCATCCAGCTGGACACAGCCCTGGGCTTTGCTTTGGGCTGGCTCTGCTCTGGACTGGATGCTGGATCGTGTTAGGGATGCTGCCAGACCCATCTCCCGTCTCATTTATCCAAAATAAATCCCTTTTCCTCACTTCAAAATGACCCCTCAGTGAAAAGCAGGGCTTGGGAAAGGGGGATTTGGGGAGATTTGTGTAGGAAATGCTCCCCCAGCTCCTGGTGCTGCTGCAGGCTCTGACCTGGCCCCATCTGTGCCCTCCACTGGAGCCAGACATGGCCCTCCCTGAGGAATCACAGCCAAAGGGCCTCCTGCAGCCGTCCCTGATTCATAACCACAATTAAATATTGAGGTAATGCTGTAAAATAGGTGATTTCACCCTGCCCCTTCTCCCAGCTTTTCCCAGATGTGAAGGGAGCTGCTCTGTGCCGAGCACCTTCAGCAAGTGTTATTTTATTGTGATATGCAGAGCTGAAACCCAAATCTGATACAGATATTGGATCAAACCTTGTACTCCGTGGCAATCTAATTTTATCCTGACATGTTGATTGCTTGCTCTTCATCTCGGCTGCTGTCCCAAAGGGTGCTAAGTGGAGGAGCTGCCTTTTTTTTTTTTTCCTTTCCTGCAAGAAGATGACATGAAATAAATTCAGAAGAACACACACAAGAACAATGTGGGGTTTGTTATTCACAAGGCAGCTCTGGGAAGGGAAGAAATTGGAGCTGAGATTTTTGAGGGATGGTACAAAATATGATGGAATTTCTGACTAATAAATCACACAGAACCATTCCAAACCAAGGGAACTGGGGCATGGAGGGGCTTTTGAAACTCATTCTGTATTGTTCTCCCTGCTTTCCATAGGGTGGGAAACATGGAATTTCTTGGAAAAGCCAGGCCTTTGACACATGGACAAATGCTGCTTAGGAATTTACAGCTCATAGAGCAACGAAGTCCAAATCCAAAATTTAGGTACAGTGTTTACTGAGGGATTTGGAAGTTTTAAGTAAGGAATCTCCATCAGATCTACATACAACACTTCTAGGAAGGAATGCTGAGCTTTGCCTCAGTGGAGAATTAATTACCTGTCCTTTAATAAGGGCTTGCAAAAATTAAAAGAATTTTCACATACTTCTATGGATATAAAATTCCAAATAGAAAGCTGAGCAATGCCAGGAAGGGACACAGCACCAGACAGGAATGGAAAAGCAACACGAGCCCTTGAGAGCACCAAAGCAAAGGCAGATGGGAGGAGAAACAAGACCCACATCAGCCAGAAAGCCACAATCAGGAGATTCCTGAGTGAAAAGAACATCTCTCACTCAAACATTGGTGTATTTTAACAGAAAAGCTCCATAATTAAACCATTTCTCCCCATTTATCTCTGTTAAAAGCACCCACTCTCCCCAGTTTGGCCGCTCACTGCAGTGAAGGATCCCTGGCCCGTTCCCCTGGGGGTCCCGGGTTCAGCCCAGCAAATATCGGTGCTGCCAATGAAAGATCAAAACCCACTGTTGACATTTACAGAACAAAACTCTGCTGTTAATTTACTCACAAATATTTAAGAAAAAAGTCAAACACAGACTCACCAGCCCGTCAGGAAAGCCTCATTTGCACCCTTGACAATCCAGACTTTCTCACTCACTTCTAATAAACCCAAACTTAGAAGTGTTTCTTAATTTTAGCAACTTTTTTTTCTCTTGACCCAGATACAAACAAGCTTTTGCTACTGGGAAATGCAACATTCGTGCAGCAGTGCTAAAACCATCACTTAAAACTTGGAGAGTTTTTCTTCCCTCTCTTTAATTACCCACCTTGATGGTGCTCTGTATTATCTCTAAGTTTAAAAGGTGTCTTATATTCCCACTCTGGTTCTCCACTAGCTCAGGGTCTAACTCTGCCTAAATCAAACAATATTTTAAGACAGACCAATGGTGGCTCAGGGTTGGCATGAGTAGACAAGAATAAATTTGCTTTTTATAAGGTTTTTATTAAAGGCAATTCGGTTTGGAGAAGCAGAAGATGAAATTAAAGGAGAGATGCTGGACTGGGTGTTAATTGCAGACAGTTAATTTAATTAGAGGGATGGCTGATGAGTGCAGGGCAGCTCTGGCTGGAGACTCCGTGTGGGCTCCTGCTCCAGCTCCGCCACAACCGTGGAGAAAAATCAATGTCCTCAACACGTCCATTAACTTTCCTGGAGGTTCCACTCATTAGCAATTTTCCTTCTCATGCTCTTTGAGGGGAAAAAAAGACAAGATGGAATTTTGGAAAAGAGAGAAACAAGTAAAAGGCAGGCAAGCCCATGAGAGCACTTAGGGAGGAAAAAACCCTCTCGTGTTCCTTCTTGTATTTTGTCCTTAACTTTTCCATTTACACTTGGTAACTCCAGCAGCAGAGGGTTACATAAGGCACTCCCACGTCACCAGAGGCAGCTCCAAAGGGCAGAGCTTCCACCTGGGCCATGCCAGGGCAGAGCCTGCCCAGCCCCTGGCTTGGGAGAACCACGGGAGTTTGCAGGAGGTTTTAGCGTTTTTGAGCAAGACATTAATTCTAAACAGCAATTCTAATTCAAACCCGTAAATCATCGACTCACCATCAAAGCCACGCTCGAGAGCCAGCAGGATTAAGATGTGTTGAGAGTTAACACATCATCATTTGAAATCAGAGTAACCACTGACAAGCTTTTTGAAAAACAGCAAATTTCCTTTATCCTCACTGCCAGGAGGGAGAGTGTCCCCTTCCGAAGTGGGAATTTTTGCTGTCACTTTATGTCACTCTCTGGTTTTCTGAAGCAAAAGTTATGAAGACATTTCAAGTGTAAATTACTACTTAATTCCCACCAGAACTAAGCTGGAATTCTCTAGATCAGAATATTCTGAAGTTCATTTCCTATTTCTGTACCAATACAACTCTGGTATCGTTCACATCTAAGGAACACTTAAGGTTGGACTTGATGGTCTTGGAGGTCTTTTTCAACCTTGATCATTCATGTGATTCTACAAACACAGTCTAAACAATCAGGAGAAGTAAAAAATGACAATTAGTACAATCCCTGTGGGAAGCAGACCTGTTCCACCTCCATGGATCCTCCACGCTGGGCTCACCAGCAGGAGCTGAAGTCTTTCTTTAGTCAACACCTTTTCCTGGTCATTTTGGTGTGGATTTGCTCCAGACCCCAAATGCACATGGGAGTGTGGGACTGGTGCCTGGGGAAGATGGAAATGGACCAGATTCCATGGATATACAAAGAGAGGAGGCAACTGCAGCCTCTCTTGTGGAGGAGAGGCCTCCAGAGATCGTGGCTGTGCTGGAGACACAGGACCACGAAGAAGCAAAGATTACCCAGCAAATCCTGGCCAGCCAAGAGCCAAACCAGGCAAGTTTAACAGCTGCATTATTTAAAATTATTTAATTGACAATGAGTGTACAATCTCAGTCTTCAATATAAGCAAACACCCACCGGAGCCAAATTGCTGTGACAAAATCACTTGATGATTAATCCCCAAAGTACACTCTAGAGGACAGAGCCAAAGACTTCAGGACAATGGCCTGATTTTTACTGGGCCACATCATATTTTTCATTTCACAAGTGCAGTTCTTGTTAAAGAACTGTAATTTCCTATTTGGTTCACCCTGCAAGAAGTCCTTGCCTTGTCCAAAATGCTCACTTAGAAAAGCTTTCACCATGAGCTTGCAACCAACAATAAAAACAATCGCCCTGAAACCACCCTCAATTTGGGGCATTTCCATCCATCCGGCTCCTGCTGATGCTCCCGTTGGAGCTCTGGCTGTTAAATGATTTCTCACTTTCCTCCTCGATCTGAAACTGCACAAAATTCTCACATTTGGGCACCGCTGCAGGCAAAAACAGGAAAGCTGCAAAGCTCCTGGGTCTCCGTGTGAGGCGGGGAGGATTTTGCCCTAAATGTCCCCGTTTCTGTCACATCCTTCATGCTAATTGAGTTTTAAAGCCCGAGCTGAGCTTCCTGTTGGCAGCTCCTGGCCCACACCACCATACGTTTTGGGGCCATTTGGTGTCTCCCGGGACCTGGGTTCGGCTCCAGGTTTTCCACACTTTTCCCGTGTAGGACTCCGGGGAACGATCTCATTTCTGGCTGCTGCAGTTCCCCTCCCGCTCAGCAATAACAAACCCACTTATTCACATCGCTCCAAGACACGAGAACCATAGCAATAAAACTTGCAAACAGAGGAGAGAGAGAAAAGCATGTAAATATGATTCAAACCCAAGCTGAAGTTACTAAAATCCAATTGAATTCAAATTTCTCTTCCTTCTTCCCCGGGCTGATGTTTCCCCAAAGCAACTCCCTTGAATTACATGTGCGCGGTCACCCTTCATTTCCATCATTTGCATTTCCGCATTGGAAAACCCCACCACCTTGTGCTGCTTATGGAGGGAATAATTTTAATGATGAAGAGTTTGTCCACGTGAGTTCTGTGTGTGTGGAACGACTGAACCACCAGGGACACGCCTCTGATACTGCAAAAGGTTCGCAGGAACGACACAGAGCAAATGTCTGACCCTCATTTTCAGAGGATGAGAGCGGTTACAGGAGCAGAACAAAGAGTTTGAGCAGTGGTGCCAACCAAAAAAATGAGTATAAATTGGGTTTGGACAAGGTGGGGGAGAGGATCTCACCATCATCAGACCAAACCTTCCTGCTGGAGCAACAAAGGCACAGGAGGCCAAAGGGGTGATAAAACTGGCCACGCTGGGGGGACACCAATGCTGTTGGATTTGGTGAGAAATTGGTTGTTTCCAGTATTTCAGCCCAGGATGTTGGTTAGATTTTGTTGGCACCATTGTCTGCTTCCTAACGGCCAGGAAACCTGGATTTGTGGAAATCACAGCTGCTCAATTCAATGAGTTTTTTGGTAAGATTGGAGAATTGACTGATAAAGGTGGTGTTGAGCACAGACCTTCAGAAACCAACTGTAAAAGAATCTCAGATAACCAAGAAACTGCTGAGATCCTCAAAGATCATCCCTATGAGGAAGGTGAGACCCTGGAATGGATTTCCCAGAGCAGCTGTGGCTGCCCCATCCCTGGAAGTGTCCAAGGCCAGGCTGGACGGGGCTTGGAGCACCCCAGGGGTAGTGGAAGGTGTCCGTGCCCACGGCAGAATTTAAGGTCCCTCCCAACCCAAGCCATTCTGTCACTCTGTGATTCCTTCTACAGAGCACACACAAGAAATCATTTTTTTAAAGCACCCTCATCTTCTCAGTGCCATGACCAGGATGCCCCTGCTGGGCAGGGTTTGGGAGGCCGTGGCTGCAGACACAGGGGGTGTCACACACCCGAGTGTGGCTCCAGCTCCAGCAGCTGCTGCCTTCGTGCCCCCAGGAGTGACCACAGGATCAGCTCTGAGCTCGAGCTGGAATGTGAAACCTCCCCTGTGCTACATCAGACTGTGTGGAGGCCTCCTGCAAAACCAGCCCTAATATTCAAAATTTAGCAACACCATCTGTTAGAGACTTTGTTAAATAAAAACAACTCATTACCGAACGGGGATCTTGGAGAAGGATCGCGTTCTTTCACATACAACTGATTTTCTTCAGCTGGAAAAACACAAATCGTTGTTTCCCAGTATTTCTGAACCACTTCCAAAGGTTTCTGACAGCAGCCACGTTCCTAACCTGTAGCCAAAGAAATAACTGTACCATTAATCCAGAACTGGCAGTAACTCCTGACATCTGAATTATGTTGCTGAAAGGTGTCTTTTTACCAGCTGGTAAATAATCATGCCCTAATTACAGATATAAATCTGATGAGGTACGAATGCACCGCGGAAAGTGATGAAAATGTTTAATAAAATATGGCCCCGAAATGGAGGACGTGATTAGATTCACCACGCTGACCACCAGGGTTTGTGGATGTGCTGAGACACCCACAGCCCCTCGGGATGGCAACACATCCCCGCTCCAGGGATGAACCTGAGGGGGAGAAGGCTGCTGATGGTAATTGTTCCAGGAGAGCTGAGCAACCAATGAGCCAGAAAACCCCTTTGTAACTACCCAGGTTCCTATGGCTTCTGCAGGGAAGAGCATTTATCATGTGCTCTGCTGATAATCAGCAGGCCTTTAATAATTTTGTTCCTCCAGTGAAGTTTGATGAAGACACGGTTTTCTTTTGTGGCCTGGATTTGTCACCTCTGTGATTCAGACTCAGATCATAGATCTCTAATGACAGAAATTGGAAAGAGCTCAAAACTGTAGTTTATTTTATAAATACATATTTAAAAAAAAAACCAAAACTTTTTAAAATTCTATCCCAAGTCAACTATTTCACAAAAGCCATGGCAGCTTGATCTGAAAGGGCCTTGTCTTGGTGCTTTGCTTTCAGGCTTTTATAGTATTACATTTATTTATTATAATTTTTTGTTATTTTTAGGCAGTGGATAAAGACAAATTCTTTTACTTAAGATTGATTTTTCTAATTGAGCCTCACCAAAAATCCGCAGCACAGCTTCTCAACAACCCCCGTACAAAACCTGAGACAAAGCTGACACAAGTACCTGGAGGGAAGAAGTGTCCGAGTTCGGCCTTAGTGAATGTCACAGAACATCCTGGGATGGAAGGGACCCACAAGGGTCATGGAATCCAACCCCTGGCCCTGCTCAGGCACCCCAACAATCCCACCCTGTGCATCCCTGGGAGCGCTGTCCAAATGCTCCTGGAGCTCTGGCAGCCTTGGGGCAGTGCCCATTCCCTGGGGAGCCTGTTCAGTGCCCACCACCCTCTGGGGGAAGAACTTTTTCCCAATAATATGATATAATTACATATATAGGTATATATACAATATATTCCAAAGAATCACATGGATTGGGAATGGTGAATGACGTTTCTGGCCATTCAGATACATCACAGATCAGTCCAGGCTGGATTTCATAACTCATTATTCTAAATATCAGACACAACTGCAATTTTATCCCAAACCTCTATCCCACTTCTCCAGCTTCCTCTGAGCTGAGCCTGGAAGGAAAGCTGGCAGGCTCAGCCTCCCTGCCCTGCTGCAGGGAATGGAGGGAAGTTCATTCCCAAGTGCCAGTGCCGTTCCCCTCGCCAGCACTACATTCATTAACTCTGCAGCACAACACTCAAATTACTCCTTTTTAGCTTCTGCAAAGATTTTCATGTCACGCTCGGGGTGGTTCCGTCTCATTACTGCTGCCTCTTTCCTGCTCCATTATTGATGCACATGCACTGCCCATACAAGGATTAATTAATAAGCCACGTTCTTAAATCCACATGTTCCCCTGAAAGGAAGGAACCTCTGACATGAGATCTGCCTGTTTGTGTTCCAATTACAAATGACAAAAATGAGATTTTGCTTCTGCTCATCCCACCCCACCCCTTGCCATGGGCAGGGACACCTTCCACTATCCCAGGCTGCTCCAAGCCCCGTCCAACCTGGTCTTGGACACTTCCAGGGATGGGGCAACCACAGCTTCTCTGGGCAACCTGTGCCAGGGCCTCCCCACCCTCAAACCACAGGAATCTTCTTAACTCAGACCTTCATATGAGGCAATATCTGATGTGGTGATGAAGAACCCATGAAGAGATCACGGTGGGTATTTATGGTGAGCAACACCAACCTTCCTGAGAACCCTGCTCACAAACGCCCCCCACCAGGAGTGTTAAAAAGCAAACAAGGACCAAAAACCAAAGCAGACACTGCCATTTTTACACCAGTTCTCTGGGCTGGGCAGCACCGAAGATTAAACCAATAAAAGGAGGCTTAGGAGGAAACTTGTAGAGGAGAGGAAGAACTGGGCTGCAGAAGCTGGAGCTGGCGTGCAAGGCTGAATTAATAGCTTAATGTAATTCAGTTCTTACTGGTTGCCTGGAAACTAACTTGGAAAAAAAAAGGAAAAGCACAAACCATAATGGGTGTAGAGGGCTTAATAGGGAATTATTGATGCCACCAGACTGTCTGACAGCCTGATGTATTTCTAACGAAATCACCCAAAATGCTCCTTTATTATTACATGTTCTCCTGAACAACAAGGTCCAAGGCCAAGGGAGATGCAATATTCCGTGGTGCTGGAGGTGGATGCCGGAGGGAGAGCCTGGTGTTTGCCATCCCAGCAGGGACAGCCCTGCACCGCTCCGCTTTCCTCTTTATTTGCCATAACACAACCCGTGTCCTCCAGCAGCAAACAAGGAGCACTCGGGTCAGCTGCCTTGGGTTAACCCTGCGGGCCTGCTCACACAGAGGAGGATGCTAATTCCAGCTGAAAACTCAACCGCTTGGGAAGCAAAGACGCGGCTCTTGGACAACCCCTGCTTGGGGAGAGTTTGAGCGGATGCTCATCGTTGCGTTAATGGGCAGAAAACCCACGCCCTGGAAGGTTCCCTGCCGTTCCAAAGGCTGTGGGGTCCTTCCTTTGGGTTGAGGGGAGGAGGGGTCGCGGGCAGGAGAAGGGGACGGGCAGCAGCGATGGGTAAAGCAGACGCTCGGGATGGAAAGGCTCCGTCCGTTCCAGCAAGGACCCGCTGGCTCTGGGAAGGCGCGGAGAGAACTGTCCATGGTGCCGGCTGCGGTTAACTCGGGCAGCAGCTCAGCCGTTCTGGCAGCACAACCAAACCCTGTCCCTCCACCAGCCACAGGGCCTGGGCTGCTCGCCAGGAGCAGCTCCAACATCCCGGCCCTGGTGCCCAGTTTTCCACCTTGGAACGGTGACTTAGGGAGGGCAGTTTTTATCCTGATTGTTTTTGACAGGAATTGGGACAGTTTAATTATTTTAACACTCAGATGAACTTCCACCTCTCTCCTGGTTACTTTGGGAGGTATAAATAATGCACGGACAACACCAAAACAGAAAACACCATAAACCCCTCACCTTCAGCCCATCAGAGACCCTCCCCACACACAAATAACCAGCTTTGTGCCTCAAAGACCAATCCTGGCAGGGTTTCAGGGGTAAGAATGATCATATGTCAGGAACAGCTTTGAGAACAGACTCTGTCTCTCCTCCAGCTCCAAGGTGCATTGCACAAGGGCTGTGTAATGTACAATATAGAACATATTGTAATATAGAACAGTGCAGAACTAATTTTGAGTCTGCTCCTGATTTATCTGTGATGTCAAGATATTCAATAGATACCTCGAGAGCATTTTAAATAGTCTCTAAATAAAGCAAGTCATTATTTCTTGCTAAAAATGGGGTTTGAAATGAGCTAGTTACTGAAAAAAAACAAAAACTGTAATTTATTTTTAAATTTCATAGGTCCCTTTCCCATTTCCGAGTGATCTGTGGTAATGAAGTATCAACATGGAGATCAAATGCCCCAACAAAAGTGTTTAATGACTTATAGATGGTACATTAAATCCCTACAACCCAAGTTAAGACAAACATAATCACAAACCCTTTTTATTGCAATCCTTTAGAAACTGTGGGTATAAATAGAATTCAGCACACCAGTTAACTTATTTTTCATTATTGTCCCATCATCCCCAAGTTCTGTTTTCCTTGTATCTCTTTTTAGGGCTTCCTGAACCAGCAAACCTGGAAGGTAGAGACAGTGGAGCCCTCAGTCATGAGAGGAATTTCTGTATTTTCCAGAAGGAATGGAAGTGAGGACTGTTGGGCTGCAGGGCTGGCTCTGGGAACAACAGGTACCTTTTATCCCACACGAATTTCCATGAAAACAAACTGTGGATGGCAATTAATGGGAAAAGAGTGGGTGAGAACATTCGCCTCCAACCTCCTCACACTTCCCCAAGCCAAACCCCACAGGTACAGGGCTGTCCACAGCTGTTAAACAGCTGGATTGATGGTCAGCAGTTGCACTTGATCTTAGAGGCCCTTTCCAGCTGTAACAACTCCGTGATTCTGTGGGAAACGAGCGCTGAGCTGGCAGGACTCTGTCCAGTGATAACATGCAGAAGTGAAGCATTCAAACCCCTCGGTCTGTAACCCAGTACCTGTTTGGAATTCCCAACACCCACCTTCTCTGGAGTGGATTCCACTGGGCAAAGCCGGTGTGGAGAACCTGGAAATCCATCAGCATCCCCTGGAACTCGGAACAGGTCTGTGTGTGCCAGGCCAGGCTCCAGAGAACCCTTTGGAACAGGTCTGTGTGTGCCAGGCCAGGCTCCCAGGGCACCCTTTGGGAAAGGGCTGTGTGTGTGCCAGGCCAGGCTCCAGAGCACCCTTTGGAACAGGTCTGTGTGTGCCAGGCCAGGCTCCCAGGGCCAGCAGGGCGAGGGCAGCCACGGAACATCAGGGGGCTCCTTCTGCTCCACAGCGTTTTCCACAGCAGGACAAAGTGATGTGGGAAGCAGAAATAATTTGACTTGACATCCTAATCTGCAGGGACACTCGCAGTCACCAGGCTCCCACGTGACCTCGCTGACCAAAATGGTCCGAGAAGTCCTTGAGGTGGGGCCGTGGAGAGCAGACCTGGAGTCAGATGCTATTTCTGTCCCTGCCTGTCCCTGCCTGGAACCACAGCACAGCTCCTGGAAGTGTTTGTGATTAGCCCGGAGCTGTTATGGCAGCAAACTACAGCTCTAGACAGCTCTCATCAGAACCTTTTAATGCAAATTGCTGTCTCCTCCTTGCCATCTGTGGAATCAAAGGGATTTATTTTAGCTCAGGAGCTGTCTCTGAGTTTGTAAACTTTCGGTGGTGGACGTAATGGAAAGCATCCCTCAGCCTTTCCTTCTGGAAGGAGGGAGATGTCCTCCTGAAGTTCACGAATGTCAAAGCCTTATTTTTTTCCTACTTGCTGGAACAAGTCATTCAGAGGTTGTTACTCTGCAAAATAATTCACAGATTCCAAATACTGATATTTATAGCTGAAGCAGAACTCCTAAAATCTCGTGGTTTTAATGGGAATGCTGGCAGGTCCTTTATTATGTCACAGCGAGCAGTGGTGTTAAAAGTTCTGGAATCAAACTATCAATGCATGATAAATGGGTGGTGAGCTGCTCGTGTCACACCACTTATTAAGTTGGTACCATAAATTATTGCACTGTAAAAATCAATGTTTACTTCAGACTTCCCTCCCATATTTTCATTGCTATTTTCTAGAATTCATTTAAAAACTACCAGAAACAAAAAGAAAAGAAAACCAAAACCACGTGAAACAGGAAAATTAATTTTCTTCAGGCTGAATTGTCCTCTATTACCCAAACAAAACAACAACTGAGGGTGTTGCAATTAACAAAACCAGCCAGACAAGAAAGGATGCGTTGGAGATGGATCAGACCATGGAGATCAGATGATAACCAAAAATTCCCAGAGTTGAATTAAGAAAAGTATGATTTTTTTTTTTTTGAGAATGAATCACTATTTATCAGCCAATTTATACTCTTTATTCCCAAATAAGAACCCAAGGAATGCAGTTAGTGTAGCCTGAGATCCCTTTAATGGCAGGCACAATGTTCTAAAGTTAATTCTCCTTGGTTTTGCACAAGGAGAGAACATCCACTGCTGGGCCAGGCCACCCTCTCACCTTCCCCCACTCCGAGGGGATGCTGAGAGCTGCCAACAACTGCCTGCATGGAAGAAGAGAAGAAAATTGCTCATTTCCTTGTTCTGACCTGTCCCAGACCGGTGGGATGCCCATCCCTGCCATCCATCCCTCCCCAAAAGACTTCCACCACCTTTGGGACCTCAATCCACTCCCTGCAGTTTCAGGGATGTTGCACAGTTGTTAAGTTCCCCTGGGGAAAACTCCTGAGCAGCAAAGGCCAAATTAGATTTGTTTGGTGAGAAACCTTCTGCCTGTTTGCACAATCAAAGGTGAGCTCGGGGCCCCAGCTCGGCCACGGCTGGAGAAGGTGTCACACACACCCCTGGGAGCAGCCTGGCAGAGCCCATCAACAGCAAATACAGCAAGAAAAATACATTTTCTATGTTTTTACACCCAAAGAGGTTTTTTGGGGGGAAAAAAATAAAGTCTCCCTGGTGTTTGTGCCAGTTTGGTTTGAGCCTGTGCTTGGCAGGAGCTGCACGCCAGCAGTGCGCTCCCTGCTTTGTTTTGATAGACTCTGTCTCCCCCAAATCCGAGGTTTTTGATTATTCCTCTCCTCAAGAACAGCACCCAACCACTCCTGGAGCGTCCCTGCACTTCCCAAAGCCCAGGGCAGCGTTTATCAGGTGCCACCTACAGTGCACAGGCTGGCAAAGAGCTCCATCCTTCCAGGCCAACCACAGCCCTGGGATTTATTGCTAATAAGTCAGAGATTTCACAAACAACAGCATCAAAGAGCACATTAGCTTTACCTCTGAGTGAGCACATCCCATCTCCTGCGAGGTTTTATGACAGATGATTCAAAGGGGAGAAATTAAGAGGCCTCAGAAGCTTTTATGGCTTTCCTTAGCTCATCTGTATTTGCAGAACATCTGCGGCCGTGCCCGTGTTCGTGTGTGTGGCTTCCCAGCAGTGCATCCCCTGCCAGCGATCCTGGGGCTGCCAGCAGCACCTTATCCATAGGGTCTGCACGGCTACACGGGACAAGGAGGATTCCCCACCCCACACAGGCACAGGGAGAGGCTCCCAGCCAGAGCAGGAGGCAGTGGGATTGGGGATTTATTCAGGGCACTGCCTTGGCTTTGTTGGTGGCCACCTACATCCTGGGATTCCCCTGCCCCTTGCCTTGAAAAGTAAAGTCCAAATTTTGCAGGATACTTTAAAGTTTAAATATTAAACTTCACCTGCCTTTAAAAAAAAGAGGCTGAGGAAGAACCTGTGGCTGCCTGTAACTTAACAACTCCAGCCTGGATTCTGTGCACAGAGTGGAAAAAGGAAAAGGCTGTCGCAGCCCTCCCAGGAAAGTCCCTCAGATCTCAGGCCGAAATTCCCCCAGCCTCCAAAGGAACATTTCTAACCCTCTCCTCGGCCACGCTACAGCATAACAGGGGGTCCTAAAGGCCAAATATCTGCTTTTTGTTGCACCAGGTTTTAGCAGCTCTCCCTGGCAGAGTTTTGCAGATGCACAAACTCATTAATCCTGCAGGTCCAGGGTGCATCTGCAATCTTCCTGCATCCCACATTCCTACCTATTACCTCCAATTTAGATCATCTGCCTTGTTTTCCACCCGGAGCCGTCTGCAGAGGGAATCTGAGCCAGCACAACTCCTTGCTATGGAGACTTGCTCCTCGGTGACGTGAGCAAAGAGTTTTGCATCAAAATCAAAAGAGCAACCTCTGAGGAGCCTCTGCTCGGCGCTCAGGCCGTCCTCGGGGCACGGCGTGGTGCGCGGGGAGGAACCGCGGCGCCTCCTCCTCTGTGCGGCCGGCAAGGTTGCACTGATCAAACTGATTGTTTTGCTGTAATAACATGAAATTAAAGATTATTTTTTTGCTTAAACATAATAGAGAGGGTGATGTGGTGTGCTGTGATGTAACCTCGTGTGTGCCTGCAGGAAGGACGTGTGGCAGTGCTGCTCTGGGCAGCTGTTTAATGAGTTACTGAGCAAACGCCGTGTGCCTCAGCTGGCTCTGACCTGCACCTTCCATCCGTTATTTACATGGTTTCTTGTGATTTATTGCTCATCCCTTCATGGTTATGGGCGTGATAAACAAATACTCGGAATCCCAGACTGGATTGGGTTGGAAGGGACCTTAAAGCCCATCCCATTCCACCCCCTGCCATGGGCAGGGACAGCTTCCACAGGCAGAGGCACCTCCCACTCTCCCAGGTTGCTCCAAGACCCATCCAACCTGGTCTTGGACACTGCCAGGGATCCAGGGGCAGCCACAGCTTCTCTGGGCACCCTGTGCCAGGGCCTCCCCACCCTCACAGGGAGGAATTCCTTCCCACCTATCCCATCTAAATCTCTCCACGTATTTCCCACCAGTCTGAGGAGGAGGGGAGTCCTGTCAAGTTTTGTGGTTTCCAGGCTCTGCAGCCAAGGCAGGATCCCCCCTTTGGCCCCAGCTCTGGCTGCTGCCTCTGGCTGTGTTTTCCCACCGGGGAATTCCTTCCCGTGCTGCTGGAGGGATGGAAGCAGCACAGACCCCAGCTGGGGAAGGGCAGCCTCCCTCCCCATCCCGAGGGAAAGCTGTGCTGCTCCCCACTGCCGGCTCAGGGCTTTTGCCCTTGTCAGGAGAAACGTGGAGCCAGTTTTGCTTTGGTTTGTGGGAGAAGATGGATGGGCTAAAGTGGAAATAGGGCAGGCTCCAGGCCTTCCCCATCCAATTTTTGTTCAGTGAGGTGTGGAAGTCTGGAGGGACGTGATGATCTTTAAGGTCCCTTCCCTCCCAAACCGTTCTGGGATTCTGTGCTATTTATGTCTCAGAGTTACTAATTTACTTGCTGCAAATTACACATATTATGTTCTATCTTAAAATATTACTTATCTTTATATTATTTTTAATTAAGTGCAAAATTTCTGGGGTTTGTTGTTGTTGTTTTTCTGACCTTTCCAGAGCACTGAGCTTTGCCAGCAAACCCAATAATTTGCCCGTGCTGCACAAAGGCAAACCTAACAGCAAAATAATATTTGTGACACCTATTTATAGCAGGTATAAAATCCCCCCAGGAAGCTGGTAAATCCCTGCTCTGTGCTCACATATGAGGGGCCACAGCACAGCCTTCCCAGTGCAGGAGCAGGGCTTCATTATCCAACACTGGTGATGGATGCTGTTCCCAAGTAATCTCTCAGATAAATGATCCCTCCCCAGCTCATTTCCATAACTATTTTATCACCGTGTGAATTAGTTCTTCACACTTCTGCAGAGTTACGTCTCCAACAGGAAGTTTTTTACGGAGTAATAGAAACATCCAGCAAATAAAAAACCACCTCAGCCAGTGCTCAATATCTCCCAACAAGCCTCATGGCCTTGCCTTTAAACAATTAAAATATTGACATTGTTTCATCAACTCCTTCACAACGTCAAAATCCAAACCAGGACCAAGCAGAAGGTAGGGATGTTTCCCAGGAAAAATAGTGAGGGGTTATCCAAACAAAATCCAATCCAGATGTAAAATCCAACTATGCAAAAATCTTCCTTTGTCAATGTCTATGGGGGTTTCCTAAAACATCTCTTCTTTTCAGAAAATTGCTTCCAACTAAATTAAAAAACAGAGCTTTAGAAATGGGGTTTAGAGGATCTGGAGACAAGAAAAACCTTTCATTTCGAGGCAATCTGGGTGTGCTTAGATTGGTTCCCTCCATTCTGATCTGAGGAAGGTGTGAAAATAGGCAGAGACGAGGACAAGGTTTGACTGCTCCGGATGAAAGGATCAATTCCAGACGAGTTTCTGTTTGTGCTCACTGTAAAAGCATTTCTTCAAGGAACAACAGAAATCCAAATGTGCTCTCGCACTGAATGAAGAACAGAACTAAAAGCAGGGTGGGGATTTGTTGATTGGAGTGGTCACACTCAGCCACAGAGGTCTCACAGCTCACCACTGGCACATATTTAAGGTGCTTTCTTCATCAAAGTATTTGTATCTAATAACAAAAATATGTAAACCCTTTTCTTAAGAAGGACAAAGTATGAGATCAGAGGAAAAACTGGGTATGTAAACTACAACCATTATTCAACTGCTCAAACATTTCAATATTCTTAATTTAAAAGCCATTCTTGCTAAGAAAGTTTTCACATCCACAAGTTGGCCAATGCCATATATAAAAAATTGTCCTTCACAATTATTTTAATCACCACAAACATTCACAGGTTTAAAGGAGTACCTACTGCTGGTGTTTATCTAGTGGAGTTCGGCAGCAGAGGATGGAGAAAGGCATCGAGGTTCCAAGCCCAGCACCTCCAAGGAGTGGAATTGCCAGTTAATTTTCCATTTTCAGGGATTTCCAGCCGGCCCCACCCCCAGCAGCCCAGGGATGTCTCAGGTTTTGCTCCGTGGCAGCCGGGACTGGTCCCAGGGACACCGCTGCTCCGGCAATTCCCTAAAGCTGATGCCAGCCAGGGATAATGAGGGGTCCCGGGGCTGGGCACAGCTGGGCACAGCTGGACACGGCTGCAGGAGGATCCAAGGAGGAACCTCTGGAATGCGGGCATTAACAATCTCCAGTGGGAGCTGTTTTAAATGTTCGACCATGGCGCTGCAGGGCAATGGGAGCTCATAAATCTCCACCAGTCCCCTCCCTGCATTTCCCACCTCTCCTCTGTAACGAACCAAGCCCTGCCAGTACCTCCCTTCCCGAGCCTCTGCTGCCAGGAGCGTCCCTTGGAGAGGAGGAGCGCTGGCATCCAGCCCAGCTGCCAGCTGAGGTCATCCCAGCGTGGGGAGCAGCACAGCCCAGGAGGAAGTGAGGCCTGGGATGTTCATCTCCAGTTTATCCCTGCCTTCGTCGTTGCCATGACACCGGAGCACCCGGCGCTGCCTCCTCTCCACGGCTGGAAGTGCAGCTCTCCTGCTCGAGCACACACACAGCTCCCCCCTTATCCCACAGGGAATGCTGGCAGTGCTTCCCACGGCTGTCATGGACTCACCCCGAAGTGTTCCTGCTCTTTCCATGAGCGCCGACGCCTTGGGTGCTTTGGGTGACTATTATTGCTCCTACAGAGTGTGTGCACACAGGCACGGCACTCACTGGGATGGAAAAAATAGGGAATGTGGCCTCAGAATCACTGGATTCCCAACGAGGTGACCTTGTTCCTGCATAAAATCACAGAACTCGGTGTCAGCACCCCAGGAGTTCAGGGGGACACAGAGCCCTTCCAGACTCCTCCTCGCTGGCAAACAAGGCTGTGCTGCGATGATGGAGCCGTTCGCATTTCTGTCAAGCCGGTGCCAAAATGTCCTCATAACTTTTTAAAACGCTCGGTGAAATTTGTATGAACTGTAGGGAATTGCCACCTCTCATAAATCAAGATTTTGGTTGAAAACAAATGTTTTTCCTCCATAACCTGGGACCCTGCTCCCGCTGTTCTGTGCTTGTTCCCAAGCCTGGGGATGAGCTGAGTCTCCACCAAGGTGTCTTTCAAGCCTCAGTGCTCCCACATAATCTTTGATTTCTCTTCAAATTTTCCCTTTAAATAGAAAATATTTCTATTTCAGCATTACCTGTCATGCAGGTGGAGCTCAGCCTCTCTGACTCCCCGGGGTTTGTCTCCTGCACCTCTCTGAGCAAGGACACCTCTGGCTGTGCCACGAGGGAAGAAGGACCCAGCAGCTTCCGTCATCTCCCACTCCTCCTTGAAGGATTTTCTTGCCTTTGGAAAGTTCTGTCTGAAACTGTGCCAAAAGGAACAGAATTCCTCAAATTCAATTTGTTATTTCTTGAACAACAGAAGAAAACATAATATTCTTGGGTTTATAATATGCAAAATATGCTTGGGTTTATTATTTGAAAAACTCAGACAGCTTTGCCTTTGGAGATTAGGGAGAGCAGAAATAACATTCCCTATGCAGAAATAACATTCCCTATGCAGAAATAAAACTGTTTTTCTGAGCAACATCCACAAATGCTGTCCAAGGTGTTCCACTGTTTCTGTCCATGGCTGGGAGCAGCACATCCCTGCACCAGCCCTGTCGGGACATGGATGTGAAAAGCAGATCAGAGCCCATGGGAAGCTGCCCCAATTTCCCTTTGTTCCCTGTTCACCATCCCCCCATTCAGCTCTTTCCTGAAGCCTGGGTGATCTGATTTGCCCATTCCTTAAAAACCTGGCCTATGGAAGGTGTCCCTGGCCATGGCAGGGCTGGACTGGGTCGGTCTCTAAGGTCCCTCCCAACCCAAGCCATTCCAGGATTCTGTGACACAGTGCCCAGGAAAGCCCCATCAGTCCCAGCTGCCAGGACAGGATGGGAAATGCTCCATCCCAGGGGCCTGGGGCTCAGCCAGGTTTGTGGGGGAGGAATCCAGGAGCACCACCAGCAGCTCTGCCAATGTAACCCCCAGTGCACCCAGGCTCACCCTGCATTCCAGGCTTTGTTCCCAGTAATGTAACACCCTGTGCACCCAGGCTCACCCTGCATTTCAGCATTTGTTCCCAGCTCCCAGGTTCCCTTCCCAGCTCCAAACAGGCCCCTCAGGAGAACCTCTGCTCCCTGCACGGATGTGCAATAAATGCTCAGACACACATTTAGGCCAACCCTAAAATCCTCTTAAAGCCATCAACACAACAAATGAAGCAGCAGCACTCCACAGGCTGCCGGACTCTTCCCTCAGCCTTCACACTCAGCCAAGAACTCCCACAGAAACGTTTTTATATCTCAAGACTACTTGAGACGAACCTAAGTACTGCACTTTCACTGCCAAATTTAATTTCTTCGTGGAGCTCTCAGCTCACTCAGAAGCCTGCCAGCCCTGCTGAGGAGCGAGTGCTCCTGAGGCCGCTGCCTGGCACAGCCAGCCCAGCGAGCCCTGCATCCCTGCCCTGCTGGGCTGGCCATTCCTCTGCACTCAGAGAGCAGCTCAACAGCTCATGGGCACCTTCTGTAGTGGCTGCAGAGTCCCCCTCCTGCACAGAGCACACGGGGACCCTCTGCAGTCACAGAATCCCAGAATTATTGAGGTTGGAAAAGCCCTCCCAGCCCATGGAGTCCTACCTGTGACCCATCCCCACCTTGTCCCCAGCCTAGAGCACTGAGTGCCACGTGGACTCCTCCAGGGGTGGGGACTCCAAACGTCCCTGGGCAGTTCCAATGCCTGACCACCCTTTCCAAGAAGAAATTCCTCCTGGTGTCCAACCTGACCCTCCCTCGGCACAGCTTGAGGCTTTGTCCTCTCATCCTGTCCCTTGCTTCCCAGGAGAACAGACCTCACCTGGCTACAACCTCCTCTCACACACTTGTAAAGGGATAGAAGGTCCCCCAAGCCCCTTTTCCCCCAGGCTGAGCCCCCCCAGCTCCCTCAGGGCTGCCCCGTGGGCGGCTGTGCAGACCCTCCCCGGCAGCTCAGCACGTTGGGCACACGGGACGGGGAGAGGGCCGGTCCTCCTGGGGGTGTTCGCATCGTTCGTCGTGATAAAAACCTTCCCAAGAACAGAGAGCGAGGCCAGAAACGGAGATGGTGCAGCACCAGAGTAAATTGGAGAAACAAAATTAGAAACAATCTGTGTTTCAAAAATGTGGTCAACAGAATGCATCACCATGACAATTCTTGCTAGAAGCAACAAGAGAGGCTTCCTGGCAGTGCTGAAGGAGGGCTCGTTCAGGAGTGGAGATTCATCAAAATGCAATTTACAGCACCAAAAAAATATATCTGTAGTGGCATTTCATTGACTTTTATTCTTAAAATGTGAGAACTAGACTGAAGAAGCATTACCTTACACTGAATTCTGTGAAAATCCTGATCCTGACTGAAAATCAGAGACATCTTTAGCATGTTCCTTAGTGGTTGCATTACAGACAAAGCTAAAATAAGGATCAAAGATTTATATCACGGATATAAAATAAAATCAAATGAGAGTCTTGTATTAAGGCTCACAGAGGCGGGCTTTAAATTATAAATATGACTCTAAAAGGAAATCCAAAGAAAGGATTAAAATACCTAAGCGCACTGAAAAATAATTTTTTGTAAAGGTCATCAAGAGGGCTAAAATATGTGGAACATGTAGCGACAAATTACAGCACAACTTCTACGGGCGGTGATGATCTCCTCAGCTGGGGAGGCAGGCAGAGCATTCTCGGTTCCTCCCTGCACCAGGGCTCTCACGGCCAGCAGGGCAGGGCACAGAGGCTTGCTCAGGGCACCCTGTCCCTGGGGAATACCTGCCTGGAGGCTGCCACAGCCCAAATCTCCAGCCCCTCCTTCCGTCCTCCCGAGGACCACCACGTCCCAGCTCCGAGCCAGAAGCAGAACTCGCTGCGGTTTTAAGGATGGCTCTTGCAAAACGTCGCATTGAGGAGGTTGGACGTCCCTGCCCCCCAGCTGCCCTCCCTGGCACGCCGGGTGGAGATCCAGAGCCCACGCGCACGGATTGCTCGGATTTGGGGCAGCTGAGAGACCGTCAGAGCTCTCCTGAGAGATGAGGTCCTACAGAAGTGTTCATTTGCGTGGTGGTGGGAGGAGGCTCCGCTGAAAAGGGAGGAAATGAGGTGCAAATCTGCCTGGAGAGAAGGGCAAGGAGCCCAGAGAAGCTGTGGCTGCCTCATCCCTGGAAGTGTCCAAGGCCAGGCTGGACGGGGCTTGGAGCAGCCTGGGATAGTGGAAGGTGTCCCTGCCCATGGCAGGGGTGGCACTGGATGGGCTTTGAGGTCCCTCCCAACCCAAACCATCCCTGGAATCTGTGATCATAAAAAACCCCAAGGAAACACAGGAATGTTTTGATGACAAATGAAATAAAGAACAAGGATGGCTGGGGGTGGTGGGGGGATGGAAATCACCTCCCCCACCTCTGAGGCTTCACCCAGCAGCTCTACCTCGGGGGTTACTATTTACTACATTTGAGGGAGCTCAGGCGCTGAGGATAAATTTCCTCTCTTAAGACCATAAATCTCTGCGAGTGTGACTGAACTCTCAGCATGGTATATGTGTGTGGCTGGGGCTGACCTTGAGCTGGGGAAAAGTTTGTTAAAAAACTTCTCCTTTTGAAAAAAGCACCATTTCAGGCTGACAAATGCTGCACAGCTGTCCATCAATTGCCACAAATTCTCTTAATTTTTTAGTGCCTGACTAACATTTCTTTCTCATCAAAATACTTCGTGTCAAACATTTCATTTTGACTGTTATTCTGTGTTAAAAACCAGTAAATTACTTAGCAACTAAAATGAGGTATCTAATAGGAGGTCAAATTGGCTACTTTGTTGATTCTGGGATGAAATGACAACTCTTTATCAGTTTTGCTTTAAACAAAGCTTGGTTTTTTTTTTTCTTTTTCCCCAGGCAATTTCGAATTGCCAGGGAATAAAATAAATATATTACCCCCAGGTAGGTACTGTATAAGTAATATATGGTAGAGTTATAATAGAACACTGAAAAACTCCATTACGCTCCTGTTCCTGTGTCAGAGGCAGGACTGGTTGGAGCAGCACTTGTATATCTCCGTGATATCTAATTCCCAGAGAAAAGCCCCCAGCACGGAGAGCACAGCCAGCTGCAGGCAAACAGGATCATCAAACACTGCCAGGAACAGACGATGCACGGGACTGGAAAAAAGAGGAGAAATAGGAAAAGAGACAATGTCTACAATATTCATAATTCATAATAAAGTGGTTTCACTTTAATGACAGTGGAGCTCCTGGAAGTGCAGCATGAAAATGGGGCTCAGCCCCCTCTGGCACTGGGGATGAGCTCAGAAGGACCAAGGAGTCTCTCACCTTGGGCTTTCGGGGGAACTCCCCCACTGGCAGCATCCTGGCCAAGCACTCAGCTCTTCCTGACACTGTGACTTGATACTGCCCCTGTAATCCCACGGAAAACTTGTCCTGGGAGAGGAAAACCATGACACACATCACAGAATCGTTGAGATTGGAAAAGACATCCAAGATAATCAATTCCAAGCTGTGCCCAATCCCCACCTTGTCCCCAGCCAGAGCACTGAGTGCCACATCCAGCCCTTCCTTGGACACCTCCAGGGATGGGGACTCCAAACCCTTCCTGGGCAGCCCCCTCCCGTGTTTAACCACTCTTTTTGTGAATAAATTTGTTCTAATATCCAACCTGGACCACCCCCAGTGCATCTTGAGGCCATTTCCATTTGTCCTATCACTGTTCAGCTGTCTGGGAGAAGAGGCTGACCCCTGGGCAGGCTGGGAGCAGCTTTGGGAATGGTGTTCCCTGGAGCAGCGAGGTGTCACTGCCCCTCCCCACAGAGGGATCCCATCCCTGATCCCAGCAGGGCTGGCAGCCAGCGGGGTGCCCTTGCTCTGGTGTTGGCAGAGGAAGAGCTGGATTATATCTGAAGCGATCAGAGCTTTGGCACTAATTACCCAGTTATGACATATTGTACGGTCCTACAACACCTTTACTCTCAAATTACCCAAACCTGCTTTGTGTGCTCGATCCTCTGCGCCTGCAGCTCGTGGCGACGCGAAGGGAATGAGTTTCGCAGAGCCGCACGAGGTGCAGATTTGTGTTTGTCTCACAAACCATTTCTCTGGAGCACAGAAAGGAAAACCCAGTTGTTCCCACAAGGGCCATAAGGACGGTGACAGTGTGAGGGTGTGGGAGGGAGGGAAATCGAGCTGGGGCTGTGAACCCCTCTCCAGAGCCGAGCATCCCCAGCCTCCCCAGGGCTGGTGGCCCACAGGAACAGGGGCTGGGACCCCACGCGGGGATGGGGTGACCGTTCCCAGCCAGCCCCCTCTCCCCAGTGACTCATTTCCCCGAGCGCCTCGCACAGGCAGGGCCACATTGACAAAGCAGCGACGCTGGAGCGTTCACCACGCGGGGCTCCGTGCCCGGTGACGTCAGCCCGGCCCCCCCAGCCGTCCCGGTGGGCTGGGCCGCCCAACACCTCCCTCGAGGGGGGATCTGGACCCCGCGGTGACTCAGAGCGTGACGAGTGCCACTCTCCCTCCCCGCCGTGGCGAGGAGCCGCAGCCGCCGAGGGGGCACCGCTCCCCGCGCCCCCGCGCTATTTATGGGCGCGGAGAGGGAAAAACACGCTCCCGCCACAGCCCAAAATAAAATATCTGTGAGCTGGATGGAAAACACCAGATGACTGCACACAAGCGTGAGGGGATATTAATGCAGACAGTGACACCTCCAGTTTCTGCGCTGCCTGGAGCTGCCAGCCTGGCCTTGGGGCACCTGCTTCCCTTCCTGTCCTGGCGTGAGCAGAGCGTGGGGAGGGCAGGGTAACCTCTGGAAACAAGAGGAGCACCAAAAAACTACAGACAGGCCAAATTCTGGTCCAGCTTTGAAGCCAGTCTGGCCAAGTGCTCTGGGAGAAAACAGGAAGACTGGGAAATTTTGAAACGTTTTCGTTTTTTCAGGAATTTATAAATCTATGAAAGGCTCATTGGTGCATTTTCAACAGCTTTGGCTTTCTAGTGTTTATTTAAAGTAGTAACTCTTCAGAGTATTTTACAGGATGTTCAGCCCTTCGAGTGAAACTGTACAGCAGCAATTATAAAATGCAAAGGGCAACAGTGCTCAAATGAGAGACCTCAGACGCAGAGAGGTTTGAGCTTCTCTAAACCTCATTTGTAAGCAGGGATAAAATAGAAGAGTAAATGGAAGAACCTGATAGCTTCATGTCAGAAAAGACATGAACCGTGACACAGCAATGTCAGCCAAAGGAAAATGAGCTGTTAAAACACCTGGAGTGGAACAACACACGCTTTCTGAAGCGGCAGATTAAAAAAACCCTGATAATGGGTCACGAATGATGAAATTTATGCCTTGTTTCTGCTGTGCACTGGGACTTCCACTCTCAGATTTCCAGTCAGAACAGATTAGATTGCCTCCAAATGAAAGTGTCAAGGTAAAACCCAGCAAGTGTAGTTCAACAGCTCTGTGAAAACATTGGCAGCGAGGGAAACAAGAAAACAAACGTCATTCTGCTCCCTGCACCTGGAGAACAAGACTTGAACAGAGGCAGCAGAAATGTGATAAAAACCCAGACCCTGTAGCAACGGGCTGGAAGGAGGCCTTAAGTGCCTGTCAGAAGATTTTAAATAAGATTTTTTGGAACTAAACCATGATTCAGCTTTTCTAATATCACATAAAACTAAAAATTGAAAAAAAAGGTGAGGTTTTTTTTATTGACCTTCAGGAGGGAAAAAAACCCTCTTGATGGCTGGTGGCCATCGAGGCTGCCCAGAACAAGCAGTTCCAGCTCGGCTGATTACTGAGCAAACCACTTTCCCAGCCATTTTTTCCCTCCCGCTTCAAGCCATGCCTCAGCACAATTTAACAGTTTCCAATTCAGTAACTGAAATAACTCAAAGCTCTTTCTTTTTGCGGGGTGAGGAGGGCAAGCGACAGCCCAGGAGGGTTTGAGCTGCGAGGGCTCCGTCGCATTTGTCTGGCACAGGACGTGTCTCGGCACTGCCGGGGCGCCCACGGTGCCGTTCCCGGGGCTCCGGGGATGGAGGGGGAGAGCTGCGCTGCCTGGAAATATCCCCAGTGAAGGACCACGGGGAGGAGAAAAACTCATTTTCCTTCTGACCCCGAATGAGTTCCCGCAAAAAAAGCCCAGTCCTGGGTTAATTATTTCTCCGGGATTGAAGGGAGCGGGGGACGGATCGCACCACGAGTGACCCTGCAATGGCCTCCTCTTCCCTCAAAGTTTAATGCAGCTTTTTGGAACTCTTATCAATTGAAACAAGAGATCTTCCTCGGATCATAAACTCTGAGGGGAATCAGTAAATCCTGCTATTTTATGGTGCTGACCTTTAGACCACCGTCTGTCTCTTGGCTCTTCAGTTTATAGATGAGAAAATACCATGAGGTGCTGGAGCGCCCGAGCCGCTCCTTCCCACCACCACACACAGACCTTCAACCCTTTATCACTGATGTGGAAGTTACATTTTTATTGAGCTGAAGCAGTGGATAAGGAAAAAAACTGCTCATTTATAACCCACTTTTAGTCGGTGCCAGCGAGCAAGATTTTTTATTTGCTTACATCATCTGCTGCTAAAGTCGTATTTTCTCTGTTAAGTCTATGTTTTGAAAAGTCCTTGGCATTTTAATTGGCTCAATATTTCAATTCTCTGTCAAAAAAGAGACTTGCTCAGAAAACACCACCTGATTTCTGCGTGGATCCCTGTTTGTCAGAGCCCCCTGAGTGCTGCTCCGCTCGTGCAGGTTTGCAGTGCCCTGGCTGCAGTCATTACCCGAACTTGTACCTCTGGAAGAGTCTGGCAAACCCAGTGAGCTCCAGCAGCATGGACCAGCACCACTCTGCCCGAGGGCGACGGGCTCAGGATTAAGGATTCCAGACCAAGCTTTTCATTTCTTCTCCTCAACCAAGGAGCGACAAAGAAAGAGCCAGGGGAAAAAAGCTACAAGTGGCTGGAGGTCTGCAGAGCTGGAAGGGAAGATTTCTTGTGGGAGCTGCAGTTAAAATTGTTACCTTTGGTCTCCAGTCCCTCCTTTTCCTCCATCCTTCTTCACACAGCTCGAATCAGAAGGTTGGGATTGTTCTGCCTTGGAACTGGGGCTGCCTGGAGAGCTGTGAGGAGACGCAGCAGGAGGTTCGGGTTGGAGACATCGAGTCCAACCCTTCCCCAGCCCTGCCAAGGCCACCGCTGGCCCCCGTCCCCAAATGCCACATCCACGTGGCTTTGAAACCCCTCCAGGGATGGGGACTCCACCCCTGCCCTGGGCAGAAGGGACCCACGAGGATCGAGCCCAACTCCTGGCTCTGCACAGTGCAACCCCAAAGATCCCACCCAGTGTCCAAAGGTGCTGCCTCCAACGTATGGATCACGTGCCAGGAGGGACTGCCTCCTACAGGGAAATGCTTGCAAGCAACAATTATTTCTATTTAATTTAGTGGAAGTAATAACAACCCTGTTTTTTCCTCAGCACTTCCCAGAGCTGCTTCCAGGCATCATTACCTGAGGGCTGGGATGAGGCCAACGACCCACCCCCCAGAAAAGGCAGCACCCTGCAAGAAATACTCCTGTTTTCAGCTCCCAAGAATTTAGACAGATTCCTGCAAATTCCTGCTACATTTCAGCCATCTTGCATTATGCAACCCCCAGTGTGCTTTTTTATTTTCTCCCAGTATCCTGTGCAGGTTGGAACTATTAGGATCTGCCAAAGCTTACCCATTTTCAGATGTCTCAGGAGAAAATGAGGAAGGCTGGGGTTTTTTTTTTTATACCAGCAAATAACAGTTTGCTTGCTTCAGTAAGTTAGAGGTTAATGGCTCTGCATGAGAAAACAAGGATAATGGCCAGTTCTGAGCAAGATTCAGTTTCGAGCTGCTTGAAAACTGAAAAGAAGGTCAGCACGCCCAGCCAGGTTCCTCTGTGCTTTTGTTTTATTCAGCTTTGCAAATCAGAGCTCTCTTCATTGCCTCAGTCTCTGGTGTGAGAGCAAAAAAAATGAAGTTGCAAGGCTGAAATGTGATGTTATTATGTTCCCCATCTTATTATCTAAATTGCCGTGCCAGGAGCGGATTCAGCCCGGAAGCCTCTCTTGATCTACAGCTCTGGGACCGGGGCTGCTGGGCTTTCCAAGCCCTGGTGTGTGTACACGGGGCTGGAATCGTTTGGAAATCTGTTTACAAGCTGTCCAGTGTAATTGAGAAGGATTTTTGTTGTGCCTTCGAGGTCACACACATCCAAAGGCGAGACTTGCCGCGGCAGCTCTCTGAAAAGGATCAAGGAGGGAGAACAATTACTCGTGGACTGGGGATCAGGAAGGGGGAATCCCCGGAGAGCTTTAAAGAACCAAGAAATAATGTAAATGATGCCCTAAGAACAGGGTGAGTCAGGAGAGGAGAACCTGGGAAGAAAGTTAATGAAATTGGAACAAATTGCATATTGAACAAATTTGTAATCCCAACAACTTCCTTTGCCTTTTTTTGCCTTCCCTTACCTACGGATTCCAACCGGGAGCGGGGCCAGGGCTCTGCCACCACCTGCTCTGTCCCGACCCGCGAGTGCCACAGGAGAGGGAAAGCCGGTTCTGTGTTCTCCATGGAATTCATGTGCAGGAATTCCAGGCACAGCCTGAGCTGCAGCGTTTAAAACCCCTCAGCCGGTGTCTCCTCCCCGGAGCCGTGCAGCGACAGAGGAGGCGGAGAGGTCAGGGACAAAGGGGGGCAATTAACAGGATATCATTCCATAAGCACGTCAGTGAGAAAGGAAAACTGAGAAAGGAGCGGGAAAGCCATTAGCCAAGGAAGTTGAGTGTTTAATAAGCTTTCCTTGCTTCAATCCTGGTGAAAAGGCTAACTGAGAGCAGATGGTCGGCACAATAATGCTCTAACAAAGAGGGAAGTTTATAATCTCCTACAAAGGCACTGGGGAGAGTGCCTGGCTAATTTAGATGTTTGCAAATTGGTTATGCTGATGAACTTTATCTTTGCATACTTAAAGGACTGTCTGAATCAATATCAGAATTTTAACTGTTATCGGGAAAGGCTGAAGAGGGAAAGACGGGGAAGAAGTACCCACGAATTCAGAATCGTCAATGGCTGGAGTTGGAAAGACCTTAAAGGTCATCTTGTTCCCCTGCCATGGGCAGGGACACCTCCCACCATCCCAGGTTGCTCCAAGCCCCGTCCAGCCTGGCCTTGGACACTTCCAGGGATGGGGCAGCCACAGCTTCTCTGGGCACCCTGTGCCAGGGCATCACCACCCCCACAGGGAACAATTCCTTCCTAATCTTTAATGTAAACCTGCTTCTGTGTCTCTGAAGTGGTTCCCCCTTGTCCTGGCACTCCCTGCTCTTGGGAATGGTCTCTCACTAAAAGAAGGAAAGGATATTGCCTTACAAACCAGCTCACAAACCATCCCTTCCCAGAAAAATAAGCTTTCCATGAAAGAACAAGATACCAAAGGTGTGGGCAGCAGCAAAAAGCAGTGGCTGGATGGCACCATCCTGACTGCATTTCCCCCATGGGACATTAAAATTCACAGCTTGGCTTTAGCCCTCCCTTCCAACACGAGGTGACATCTCCCCAGGTTGCAGAGCTTGCTGGGGGACCATTCCTGCCCAGAGAACAGTTCTGTCGAAAATAAAGAGATGAATCAGGTTTCTGAGAGACCTGTCTTGGATTCAGCATTATTAATTTCTTCATTAATGACTGCATGACAGAGGAGGGATGTGCTTGTTAAATTGGCTGCTGGCCCTACACAGGGGAGGAGCACACGAGAGCAGGGGATTAAAACTCAAAAAGGTCCTGACATTGCAGGGATCAGCTTTAGAGAAAGCAGGTTATTCAGGAGAGACAAAAGAGATCCCACACCTGGACAGAAATAATCCATTGTGTCATTCCAGGCTGAGGAATAACTGCCCGGGATGGGGAGGGGAGCTGAGGATGAGAGGCCTTTGCTCAGGGACAGGGAATGGAATTCTGGCTGTCAAGGTGTGGGAAATTATCCTTCTGCTGGGCTCAGTCCCACTAAGTCCCGATTGGAGAAACAGAATCTGTTTTATATTCTCTGTGTTAGCGAAGCTGTGAGCTAAACAGAGGGAATCAAAGGACAAGGAAGGAGATCAGAGGTCTAGAAAACATCCCCAGTGGATGAAGCAAAGCCTGGAATTGAGCCTTAAACCAAAGAGAGACTGAGGGGAGAGCTCAGAAGCTGAAAATAGAGTCAAGGTAACAGCAAAGCCGTAAGAAGGAACAGTTCTGCAGGGTTTTCCCCAGCAGGCATGAACGGAGTGAGGAAGATGAAGGATAAATCCCAGGGAGCCCCCCAGGCCGTGGGCAGACTCGGAGTGACCAGCACTGCTCCGGACACAGGGACCCCCCCAGCACTGCCCACTGCGGCCAGCGAGCCCCAGAGAGCCTGGGCAGGCCTGGCAGCACCCCCCAGCACCCTGCAGACCACCCACCCAGCCGTGGGACGGGATGTGAAAAATGCAGGCGGGTCAATTAAACCGTTCATGGGTATTTAATAATAGGGAAGATAAGAAAAATAACCAAATAAATGACTTGTTCTGAATTATCCCTCCATCCTACCTGCAGTTCATTACTGACTCAGATTAATGAACGTGGCAAAGATATTACTCTCGTCTGAACACTCAGACTTTGCTGCCTGATTGCAATTTTTGAAATGAAAAATGCAGTATATCAATTCTGGATGAATTTTTTAATAGAGTCAAATGCCAAATGCCCTCCAGCAGCAGGCCCAGCATTTAAAGTGATCACGTTGCTACCTCAGTTCCCGCATTCCCCGAGCTTCCTGCTGCAAACACCGGACACACCAAACGCTTAACTCAGGGATTACCTGGGGGATTGAGGCTGGAGCGGGGAATCGCCCGCGCTGCTCCAGGCAGCTCAGCACCCTTCAGCCGGGGCTGCTATAAATGGTGAGAACCGCGGAAAGACCCAACCCTCCCCTCAGGGCTTTGTGGGTTTATTTTGTTCATTTTCACCTTCAGCAAAGGAGCGTTTGCCAGGGAAAACGCTTTTGTGCTTAGCAAAAAATAAAACCTGTGAATCACCAGGGAGGCTGGGAGGGAAAGGTCACCAACCGGCTTCTCCAGAGCAGCAGGAGCTTCGTTCATCCTTGTAGGACTGAACTCCTTCGTGTGATCCTGCAGCTCTGGATTTTAATAGACAGGACCTGGAGAAGGTGAGAACCTCGTGTTCTTCAGGGAGGAGCAGGGAGAGGTGACAAACGGCTCAGGGTGCAGTGCCAGCTCAGTTACTCACCCAGCTCCATCCCCATCGCTCAGCTCTGGAGATGGACCAAGACAGAACTCCTGGGATGAGTACCTGGGGAGCAGCACATCCTGGCGACCCCCAGGAGCACAGGAGAGGGGTTCAGCCCTGCCCAGGAGAGAGGAGCCCCCTGCCCACGAGTTCAGCTTGGACATCAGGGATGCAAACTCCTGCCCAGAGCCTCAGGAACTTCATGGCTTGGCCCACGCAGTCACAGCTTAATTTGATGGACTGCTCCTAGGAAAAGATTCCAAGGAAAAATTGCATTTCCCACTCCTGCTTTTCCCTCCAAGCCTTGGACTGTCTCTGGATGCTGCAGAGCCAGGTTGTTCTGCCCTCTAAGGCTTTAACAACTCCCCCTTGTAGGGGAAAGGCTGAGTTCAATGGCAAAGCTGTTAAGTCCAAAGGCATTTTAAACTCGTGACACTCACCTGAGACCCTTATCAGCCATGTTAGAGATACATCACAAATCCATGGATAATTAGTGTAGAAACATCCCTGCCTTGCGTGTGGTTACACACAAAACACATCCACTGAGTGCTTCCATAACTGAGTCACTGCAACAAATACCTTGGGAAAGTCTGATTTAATGACCCTGCTGCAGAAAGCATTTATTCACACAGCATTTGCCCCTACTTTCCTACATTTTACATTAATCCTTCCCCTAATCAAGAGGAACTCCCCAGAGCTCATCTCATACAAGTTTGGCATCAGGACCAAATCCACAAAATACCTTCATTTGCTACTTTATATTCTCCACCTTGTAGATGAATAATGAGCCAGGCTCCTTTCCCTTGTTCTTATTTTATCCCTTTCTTTGCTCTTATTTTGTCTTTATTCTCATTTTATCATTCTTTACTCTGACTTTTTTTACTGATATTTCTACTGCATGAGGTCTCTGGCCACAGTGCCCGCAAAGGCTCCCTGGGCTCGGGCTGTGGGAATTCAGAGGGGCTCTGGAGGATCCTCTGGCTGGCAGGAGCAGGGCAGTGCAGCTCCTGTGCCAAGCCCATTGCTGCTGCCCTGCTCAGCCCAGGGCCCGGCTGAGATCGCTCCAGTGCTTTCAATCACAGCTTTATGGGGTTTTATGGCTCGCTGCAGACTGTTCCCTCCTCACTCTCACCCTCTCGCCCTCAGCCCCGGCTTTTGCTGTTACTGGTGCAGTCCCTTTCCCACAGGTGAGGGGTTGACTCGCAGCTCTGCAGCTTTCAGAGCCACTCAAGCCTTTTCCTTGCTCACCATGTGCCACAGCAGCTCTTTGTCCTGTTTTTTAGGATGCTCCTGGTTACCCCCAGGCCGAGCCGTGGTGTCACAGGCTGGGAGTCACCATTCCCACATCCCTCCTGCTGCAGCCATCCCAGTGTTTCATTGCTTTCCCTCCACAGAAACCAGCATAACCTTCTGGCACTTGGCTCTTAGTCCCTTTTTCTGACAGAAACACACCAAGTTCACTTCATTTCTGGCCAGAATTACTTTTTTTTAGCCAGAAATAATCTCCTATCACCAGAAATCATCCTGTACCTCTCACCCACTCGCTTCTATCTCCTGTGCTGAGCTGCTTCTGCCCAACTCTTTAGTCCCTTCCTCTTCCTCCATCACTCTCTCTTTGTATAGAGTCCAAACCACATTTTTCCATACGATTTTCCATAAGCCCCACGATTAACAAATCCCCCCTCACACCAACTCTGTTTATGACGTGCCCTGGTTTCCCTGGCCAGGTCCTGCTGCCAGTTTGTGATGTCCAAGTCTTCTCCTGCTTTTCTTTAGGACAACCCTTTCCTTTAACCAATCTCATTTTACCAAGAGTTTCAGTATTTTGTTATCTCCGAGTTTTCTCTCCCTCTGCAAAATCTCCCTGATTTTCCCCGTAAAATCTCCTTGATTTTACAGAGACCAAAATAGCTGCAGAATGCTCAGCACTTCCGTGGGTATCACACGAACCTCCCCTTTGGAGAAAATAGGGCAGCCTGCGAGCTGGGTGGGTGATCTGGGGGAGCAGAGGCACCTCGGGAACGCGGGGAGCGGCGGGGTCGGATCCCTCCTTGGGAAGGGGAGGAGGGTGCAGCAGATCCCACACCTCGGGAAGGGAACGGGGACATTTCCTCTCACCAGGCACATTCATCCACAGCCTGGCTCGGCCTGAGCCAGCACAAATTGCCAAAATGGGGCGATTACACCCGAGGCCCTTAATGGCCGGGATGAGGCGGAGATTGCTGTGCCCGTTCCCCCAGCCCTGCCCTGCTCCTGCGCCCGGCGCTTCCAGGAAATCCTCCTTGATAAACGGCCTGTTTGCCTCTCGCTGCTGTTCAGGTGTCGCTGGAGCAGAGAGTGCAGAATTACAGCCTGTGCTGCTGCTGCTGCTGCTATTATTATTATTATTTGGCAGTAATTCCTCCACCTTTCTTCCCTGGAGGAAGACACGAGTAGCTGCTCTCCCACTCCCAAGGTCATCCCACCACAAAATATTAGCTATTTGCTTCTATTAGTTGCAATTATTGGGCTACAGAAAACCAAATCATAGCCAATTTACAGCGTTCCGTGGCCTGCCTGAAATGCAGCACCGGAACATCTACCCCAAAGCAAGGGGAGCTGCCAGATTCTTGTGCTGTGTGGGGTGTTTCAAATTTGACCCCCTGGAAAATGAGCCAGGAGGTGACCCCTCATCAGAGGGCTCTGCTTCTGGGGGTGAGGAGGAGCAGGGATATTTGGATAAGGCTGAAGATTTCATCCCTCCAACATTTGGGAAATCAGCTCTTTCTGCAGTAATCTGGAGCATTCTGCCAAAACAGCTCTGAACTCAGAACTGACTACATCAAACACAGGGACAAATAACCATCGACAGAGAGGGGTTTGTGCATGTGGAGAGAGGGCAGTGGGAGCAGGGAATCATTCCCTCCTGTCTGTTGAACGTAAATCTCGGGATGGGGTCTCACAGGAATCCATGACCAGGCATAAAATAAACTCCTTATCATACAATGAGACTTTCCATTTTAACTGTGAAGATATTTTTACTGGAGAAACAATAAAAACAGCTTTTATAAAACCTCATTTATCTTCTCTATGTTTAGACATTTTCAACGATTTTTCCCAATTTGTTTCTGGTTGGGGTTTGGTGCGGTTTTTTTTGCATTTTATTGTTGTTTTCTTTCCTTCCATACAAAACACTTCAAAATCCCCACAGGTCCTGGTGAGGTTTCCTGGCCATTTGCTCATTCTGTGGTTAGAAAGAGGAATTTTGAGGAGCTGCTGGGTTTTGGTAATGCCTGCCCTCCAAATAGTTCCCAGTTGGCTTTGTACCCATCCAGCACTGCCACGGCATTCCCACCATTCCCACAGTGCTCCTGCTGCCAGCATGTGTTGGTTTGCAGCAGTAAAACTGGGGCTCAGCAGCTCCCACAACACATCACAGACTGGAACAGGTAAAACTTTGCAGTGCACCACGAATGTCAGTGGGAGTTGGAGGGGAATTTAAGGAAAGAACCATTTCAATTACACTTCTAGGCAAAAAGAGTGACTAAATAACAAGATTGATTTGCCAGGTCAAGAATTTACCACAGGAAATGGAAAAGAGCCCAGACACTCAGCAAACTGAAAATGTAGTGGCAGAGGGAGAGGGAAACTTCAGAGGGAATGACCCCGAGCTGGAGCTGATGAACTTCAATTTAATTTCTTTTTTTTTTTTAAATTTCCAGCCTGGCTGGCTTATTCTTGCCTTAATTGCTCAATGGGAAAGTGCAATCCTGAAAGTGCTCCTAAAGTGATTTCTCCCAAACTGTTATTGAAATTATCTACAGTCTGAGGCGAGCAATGGAGGTGAATTATAGCTCTTGGTATTAAACTACCAAAACAAATTATTAGCATATAAAAACTGATATGATCTATTCAGCTGCGTTGCTGTGAAATATGGCCCTCAGCACAGTGCACCTATCTGGGATCATAAAACTTGTCAAAGGGACCCAAAGTTTATTGCCTGGGAAGATTCATGCAGCAGCCCTGGAACACTTGATTTAGGTCTGAGCAGCCGTTTGTAATTCTTGCAGGCATGCAAGCAGTTCAGATTTATTTAAATAGAGAAAAAATAATTTAAGAAGACAAAGCAGCCTTTTCTCCTAATCAGATGAGATAGAAATTATTTCAAGGCACTCTAAGGAACAAATTTGTCATTTTTCTTGCTCTAATTGTACACTACAATAAATCCTTCAGTGTGAATTCATTTCTTAAACGTAACAGTTATTTATTAACAGCCCAAAGCGTGTTCTCCCTGCACTAACGTCCGAGGCAGGGTGAGATCCAGCCCAGTGAAGTCATGACCGTGATTTGCTCACTGTCTGGGCACGGTGGAGCTGCTGAGGTGGACGGTGCCCTTGTGGCCCCACACCCTTTGCTGGCTGCTGCTGCTGCCCCCGTGTCCCCACTGGACCCCCAAATATCGGGAGAGTTATTGCTCTCCCCACCCAGCTCCCCCAGAGCAGGGACTGCCCGGGAGAGTTAAAAAACCCAATTTCTTTCACTGACGTAGCTCTGATTGAGTTTTTGTTGTGTGAACGAGGAATAGGGAAATTTCTTAATGCAATAAAGACGTGAAACAGAGAGAAAGAGCAGCAAACAGAAAAGGCCATGATAATAAAATCTCTGACAACACAATTTCTGAGCAGCTTGGGATGTAACCACGGCTTACCCTGGCAGCCTCAGCTGGGAATCACCTCCCATTCCCAGGACTTTTAACCAAGTCTCAGAGAAACCAAAACTGAAACTGCTGGGTTTAGAATGCATCTCCTCCAAATACACCATTGCAGCTTTTCCTGGATTCAGGCACACTCCCTGGGAAGAAAAGCCCCGTGTTTTGTGGGGGATCTGTCCTGGAGTTCCTGCCCTCTCCTGCAGTGATTAAAAAGATTAACTTGAGTTGTCAGGAGCTGCAGTGAAAAGCAGTGAAGGCTGCACTCTTAATTACAAAGGGAAACATGAAAGGGTGGCAATTAACCTTTATTCACGCTCGCAGCAGAAAGGCAAGGTGCAGCCTGCTCTGTTTGATCCCACACAGAAAATCTTGGATATCTCCAGTGACCTCTCCCCTGGGTGCTGACCAGGCCCGAGGAAGGGTTGGGATGCTGCTGGTTTTGCTGCCAGATAAAACCACACTCCCAAAACCACCAAGTCAAAGGCTACGGAGAAATCCCAGTCTCTAACATCTTAAAAATCTCTTCTTTTTATCTGTTTGAAGCACGGCAGGAGGGGAGCCAGGGCATCACCACCACGCTGAGGGCAGGGCACTGGGAGCACTGGGATGCTCCTGGAAGGCGAGGCAGAGCCAATTTCCAAGTTCCAAAGTCCAGGTGTCCCATGTGAACCCCTGTTTGACACATACGGGTTTGTTTAGCTGCCCAAGAGAGGAATTTGCATCTTTTCCATGGAGGTGAGGGCAGAATCCATGAAACCACAGAACTGTTTTTGTTGGACAAGACCCCCGAGCTCCTCGAGTCCAAGCAGGCAGGATAACTTCATCCAGGCAGGAAAAGCTCACTCAGCAGGCCCTGGCTTCACTGAACTGCTGGGTTCTGCTGGGATCAGTGTCTCCAGCAGAGCCCCAGAGCTCCAGGGACAACATCCCTCGCTGCTGGCACTGCCAGCGGCCACCAGTGATTGATGTGACTACGACCCGAGGTGTAAATAAACACCTAAGGGAGCTCCAGTGGGTCCGAGTAGTGCTTGGGAGAGCATGACAGGGAGGCAGCTCCCAGGAAGAACTCAAAGTGTCAGCATTTACTGCAAGTCACCAAAGCCAGGGGCTGGAGAGGGCTGGCAGGGACAGCAGCCCTGGGCACTGTCCCTGTGGCTGTCAGCAGGCTCTAAATCCAGCCTGGGGGAGGGCTGCACCACCATCTGAAGCTAATTCAGAGCTTTCATGCATGTAGGGCATAAGGCAGCAAAAACCTCTTTATTTTCTATCAACTGCATGGCTGCAAAGGTGTTTAAAATTGCCAGGATTCCAAATTATAGTGCAAAATCTATTGCCGTGTTATGTTAGAGCAGAAAAATGGGATACACCATCGCAGAGGATGTAAATTTAATATCATAAGGACTAAGAGAATCTCTCAACAATGAGTTCTGTCATTTTCTCATTCTGCCTCTGTACCTTCCCTGCATTTCTGCAGCAGTCTGGACACAGATCCCCAGGATGCTGCAACCCAGCAGAGAGCAGTTCTGTGACCAGCTGAGGAGACAGGCTGGGTACATCCCACACCCATGAAGGGTGGGATAAGGGGATGATCCACAGGGACACTGTTTCCGTATTCTTGGCACTAAAATTTTTTGCTTGGAAGGACAAGAATTGCCCCCAGACCAAAGCTGTGTGGTTGAACTTGTCAGGATCTTTGAGGAAAGGGGAGAGAGACAATTTAGCAGGGCCTGGAGGAACAGGACACAGGGAATGGCTTCTCACTGCCAGAGGGCAGGGTTGGATGGGATATTTGGAAGGAATTCCTCCCTGTGAGGGTGGGGAGGCCCTGGCACAGGGTGCCCAGAGAAGCTGTGGCTGCCCCACCCCTGGGAGTGTCCAAGGCCAGGTTGGACGGGGCTTGGAGCAGCCTGGGATAGTGGAAGGTGTCCCTGCCCATGGCAGGGGTGGCACCGGATGGGCTTTGAGGTCCCTTCCAACCCAAACCATCCTGGGATTCTGTGTCCTTTGGGGACAGAGGAGTGGGGCTGCCTGGAGTCACTGCTGGCTGGAGGAGCAGGGCCAAGAGGCTTGAGGAATGCCATGACACGACACTCCACAACCGACAGCCATGGAATTAATGAACAATAAACATAAACTTCTCTCTGAAGGATGCAATAAGATCTAAATAAATGACATCTTAAACCCACTCCTATTTTTGTTCACGTAGCACCAGACCAGCTTTCCCACTGAGAATAAGGTCAGCTTTAAAGCAAAGATTTAAGAAATGCAGAATAAAAGCCTCTTTGCCAGCTGGTTGCACTCTGGAGGGTTCATCTGCAGCCCGGGCACTGCCACACGCAGCCCCTCACCTCTGGGCCACACCAGCCTGCCATCCTCTCAGGGACAGCCTTGGGATTATGGATGGCAGGAATCCGAGCGCCGGGGCACCGCGGCTGCCTCAGGATGCCGGATGGGACGGAGATGAATGGATCCGTTCCCAGCCTGCTCCTGGGGGACACGAGGAGCCAAGGAAATTGGTGAATGTTAAGTATTTTTCTAAATGGCTGTCAAGTCGCTTCCAGAGTCAAGTAACGAAGTCACTTCTCTCTATTTGTTTTGTGTTCAGCCCAAACAGTGATGAACTCGAGCCTGGAAATGTGTAAAAGCCCCAAATTTGTGTGTGAGGGGTTGCTTAAATTCCCATCAGAACAGAACAAAACTTACCTGGGGAGGGAGCAGGAGAAAAGGAGGCTCAGGTGGACCTTCTCACTCCCTACAAATCCCTGACAGGAGGGTGCTCCCAGGGATCCATCTCTTCCTCCAGGGGACAAGTGACAAGAGGAACTGGCCTCAAGTTGTGCCAGGGCAGGTTTAGGTTGGGTATCAGGGGAAATTTCTACACCCAAAGGGCTGTCCAGCCCTGGCACAGCTGCCCAGGGCAGTGGTGGAGTCCCCATCCCTGGAGGGATTTAGAGCCCTGTGGATGTGGCACTTGGGGACAGCGGGCAGTGGTGGCCTGGGCAGTGCTGGGGGAATAACTGGACTTGGTGACCTCAAAGGTCTTTTCCAGCCTCAGCAATGCCGTGGCTCTGTGATCTATACCACTAAAGCCAGCTCTGACCTGTTTCCAGGAAGGTGCAGGACCCCCAATTTTCCAGGGGAGCAGAGGCCACCCCAGGCCATGGCTCCGACAGGGACGGATCCTTCCCGGAGCGCGCCGTGATCCGGAGCAGCCGTGCTTGCTGTGGCACTGCCAGGGCCGAGGGCACACGGAATAATCGACTCCTTGAACGGACACAGACTCCTCTCCCTTTCCTCAGCACATCAGAGGAGCTCCCAGCTCCAGTTCCTGCCCGGAGCACACGCTGCCCATCCCCAGCACCACGACCGGCTCCGAGCGCTGGGGCTGGCTGGGAGCAGCAGGGATGGCACCCACTGCTCACTGCACGGGAATACTGAGGGAGCACCCCCTGCCCACATCCCCTGGGGTTTCTGGGAAAGCAGCTTTGCAATTTTTCCTAAAGCAACACCAAACCAGGCCGCTCACCCTCCCCAGCGCCGGGGAACGACGCTCCTTCCCGCCCTCCCGAGGAGCAGCGGGACCCTCGGGAAGGTTTCCCTGCCCACGTGGAGCTGAGTTTCCCCCCGGAGGCAGTGGCTGCCCGGGGTGGCACGAGGCAGGGCCGTGCCCGGCTCAGGCTGGTGGCTCTCCACGTGCCCGCCGGCGCCCGGACGCGATGGGCTCTGACAGCTCTCACAAAGCCTTACCTCGAGGAGCCGGGGAGCACAGGCTGCTCCTGTGCGGCACACAGCAGGCACCTGGGAGGATGAGCTCCGTCTGACCGTGAAAAGGGGAGCGTTTCAACAGGAAAAACAGATTTCCAGCGTTACTTTTGTTTTTTCCCCACTCTTTTCTTTTTATAGCAGCTCCTTTTGGTGGCTTTCTTCATGCATTGGATACGCCCGAGGAAGAAACAAAGGCTGCAGTTCCCCAAAAATGAAAGCTGAGAGGGTAAAGGCACGGATGTAAGGAGGGGGACTGTGTCACTTAAAGAGGCAGAAATGCAGAACAGCCACAGCAAACAGCGAAACACAGGGAGAGAGCAAAGAGCAAAGCTCGGGGCTGCTCTGCTGTCCGTGGCTGGGACTGAGATCAGGGGTGTGGGATCAAATCCCAAAAAGGCTCTTCCACCTGCAATCCATGGAAATTATGTGGGTCAGTTCATTACCAGGGAGACTTTAGAGCCCCTTCCAGGGCCTTAAGGGGCTCCAGGAGAGCTGGAGAGGGACTTGGGATAAGGGATGGAGGGACAGGACACAGGGAATGGCTTCCCACTGCCAGAGGGCAGGGTTAGATGGGATATTGGGAAGAAATTCCTGGCTGTAAGGGTGGGGAGGCCCTGGCATAAGTTACCCAGAGCAGCTGTGGCTGCCCCATCCCTGGAAGTGTCCCAGGCCGGGCTGGACAGGGCTTGGAGCAGCCTGGGATAGAGGAAGGTGTCCCTGCCCATGGCAGGGGTGGCACTGGATGGGCTTTAAGGTCCTTCCAACTCAAATCGTGCAAGGATCCCGTGATCCTCAACAGTCAGGAGGGTTTAATGCACTCACCATGGAGAGGACGTTTCTGGGTGGGTTTGGGGACCCCAGCACTGGACAGAGAGAGATCCCACACGGACATTTGGGGGTTCTCATGGAGCCATCCCACCGTGGATCTCTCTCCTGCCTCAGGAAGAGGCTGCAGGCAGCAACTCTCCACAAACAGCAATATTCCTGTGCCATGCTCCAGTGGGTATTCCAGGGAGGACACAGGAGTTTTGTTTTCAATTCACTTGTAATGAGATACAGTCGAGGCTGCTCCCAAGCACAAAATCTATTTAAAGTGTATTCCAAGGATTCTCAATGAAGTTACATTATCTCGAGTTAACACCCCTTTAAAAGCACATAATTCACTCTTAACCCTCCCAGTCTTAAAAGCTCTAAGGAAAGCCACAGCCAATTTCCTGCTCTTTGAGAGTCAAATCAAGCCCCAGCATCACTGCACAACCTATTTTTCAATAAATAGGGTTTGCATGCCACACCAACACCCAGCAAGGTCCCAAAAATAACCTTCATCTATTTTACCCGGGGAGGAAGGTGCAGCCTGAAACTCGCCCAAGCTCCATCATTATTATGTGCACTTAGCACACATCTCTGAAACGCTGTGTGAGTTCTTTCCCAGCAATAATGGGATGGTGTTACCTACAACAGGATGGCTTCTCCTTGCAGCCTCTCACGGCAGCGCGGGGGCTCCCGCTCCGTGGGGCTGCCTCCTTGATCACCCCACTGATATCCCGCTGGTAACTCGTCTGTAACATTTATTGCTTCCCCAGAAGGGACTGAAAGGAGACACTTCACATGTCAGACATGGAACGCCGGTGCACGAGCCGGGAGAGCAGCGAGACCCCTCAGCTGTGGGGGCAAAAGGATCTTCAGAACCCACTCGGAGGAGCTGCTGCCCCCAATCCCCTGCAGTTACTCAGCACAGTCACCCCAAACGGCCACAAACCCACTCTGCAGCTGTTTCGGTTTCTGGGTGGCACCGAGGGATGCGTTGGCTCCTGGGATGCTGCACGGGCTGTGCCCTGCGGGGTCGGGGGCATCAGCTGGGCACTGCTGGGACAGCCCTGAGAGCAGGGGCAGGGTCACGGGCACAGCCAGGGCCAGCAGCTTCAGACACCCTCTGAAGGGGAACACAAACCATTCCCTTCTCACACAAAATGGACACAACCCGGCTCTCCACAGCCCGCAATGTACACAGAGAGGCAAACACAAAATTAACAACGCCCAGGAGTTCTGCGGCGCTTTTTCTGATCCATTCAAGAAGTATTAATTGACCCAAAATCTGGAAAATAATGTCAAAATGACTGGCAGAGTATTTACCGTGCATCAGAGCTCATTCCCTCCGTGGGAGCTGTTCCAGAATTACGGGCCTCACCTGCAGCAGGGGCAATCACCAGCCACGGCTGAGCACGCGGACGCGCGGCGCGTAATTCCCTTCCCATCTCACCTCCAACTCGGCAATTTTCTCTTTCAGAACATTTTATGAAGATGAGGGAAGATGATGAGCGGGGTAAAGAAGAATAGGTAACAGGAGATAATAATAAAAAGAGTCAGAAGAGAGGTGAAAGATAATTTACCACAAACAGCAGCACAAGGACTTCAGGTATTACATGGACAAAGCAGGAACAGAATCTGCATTCTCAATATGGACATTTTCTTGCATTGTCTGTCCTTTCTTTTCACTTATTTCAGAATATATTTTTTCAGGATCTATTTCAGCAAAAGAAAAATATCTTCCTTCCTGTAAGTACCTCATGTTCCTCCAGGTAAAGTCATATTTTCTGGCCATTTGATGCAACAGTTCAGCAGGTTCTGGCGCTGCAGAAAGGGCACCGGGTGGAGAAATGACACAGACAGGAATAAAAGTGCTCAACAAGAGTCAGCTTGTCTCAATTTCAAGTTCTCTCTGATCTGCTGTACTTTGACATGTATATTAAATCACAGAGGCAAAAGATGTTATTGTCAGTTCCTCTGGCATCACCTTCAAAGTCTGACATGGGATGATGGGAACTTACTTGAAATTGGTTTGTATATTTGTTGAAAAAAATTTTTTTAAATATCATTTTGGTAAGAAAATACATGCAGTGAAAGATATTTCATCTTTCTGAACACAACATGGAACTGAAATTCAATATATTCTTTTTGGTTTTGTTGTTTTATACTTTGTCTTATTCCCTAAACCTTCCTTCCTTTTGCTGTGAGCATAGGGATGAAGCTCATGGCTCTTAATCAATATAACACTGATTAATGATGGATTTTTACCACCTCAAAGCTGGATCGACCCTCTCCTGATCCTCGGGCAACCACACCCACTCCCCATCTCCCCTCGTGTGGTTCCCACAGCCGAGGCATCGTCGTCCCATGGCAGGAAGGAGCAGGATTTGCCCCCAGTGTCCCCGTTCCCGAGGGAGGTTTATTCCTGGTGATGTCTGCCCTGGCCGAAAGCTGCTGGGGGTTGTGCACTGGGGGCTCTTACCAAAAACTCCCTGAAATGTGGATTCCCATCAGAAATCCAGCTCTTTACACAAATCCCTTTTAAAACAATTACACCAAAAACTACAGCATTGCACCCAATGACACCACCGGGAAGATTTTCAGACTGGCAGAGCAGGTATCCAGGTAAACTCCCTGGAATGAATTTCCATAGATCTTTCCCCTCTGAACTGCACACGGAGCTCGTGGAGCCTCCTGGTTTGCTACATCAGGACCAGCACCACCACCAAACCTGGAGGGCTTCAAAAAGCCCAGGGAAAAGGCTCTGGAAGGTGGAGGGAAGGAAATTGAGGTTAAAGAAAATTCCAACAACATTCCCCACACAAAAGCTCACTAAGGAGGGTAAATAAATATGAATATTGTGATTCCCACTGCTGCACTCATTTCCAGTCTCCAAGGACACCTAGCACAGCCATTCCCTTCACTCTGAATAGATGATCAGCAAATTAAAATACTTTCATTAGGCTCCTTTGTTTGAAAGGGAACAATTGTGCTGAGCTCCCAAGGACTGCAGCTGAGGAACAATATCCCAGAACCGGCACCCTGATCATTTCCAGCCCTTGTGCTGTACGAGCCTTTCCAACTAATCCGAGTATTTCTTCAATTTCCTTGTTGATCGTACCAAGTAAATAAAATTCAGAGCATTTTGTTGGTAAATTCGTGTAAACTGACTGGGACAAGAGAGGCGAGGGGAGAGGGAAGCAACAGGATATTCCTCAGGGATAATGGGGAGGATCATTTGAACACAGGCAGCAGGAGAAGGGGGTTCTGTCCCTCTGCCCCCCCAGGTGAGACCCCCCTGCAGAGCTGCCCCAGCCCTGGGCCCAGCACAGGGAGGACGTGGAGCTGCTGGAGAGAGGCCAGAGGAGGCTCCAGGGTGAGCAGAGGATGGAGCAGCTCTGCTGGGAGGAAAGGCTGGGAGAGCTGGGATTGCTCAGCCTGGAGAGGAGAAGCTTTGGGGTGACCTCATCGTGGCCTTGCAGGACCTGAAGGAGCTGCAGGAAACATGGAGAGAGACAATTCCCAAGGGAGGGAGGGACAGGACAAGGGGGAATGGAAAGAGAGCAAGTTTAGGTGAGATATTAGGGATAAATCCTTCCCTGTGAGGATGCTGAGGCTCTGGCACAGGGTGCCCAGAGAAGCTGTGGCTGCCCCATCCCTGGCAGTGTCCAAGGCCAGGCTGGACGGGGCTTGGAGCAGCCTGGGATAGTGGAAGGTGTCCCTGCCCACGGCAAGGGGTGGGATGAGGGGATCTTTAAGGTCCCTTCCAACCCAAACCATTCTGGGATTCCGTGATTTTGCTGATCCCCCACCCCAACTTCCCAAAGGAGCCAGGGAATTTCTGTAACACAAAAACCAATGAGAGCCAAGACATCTCTGCAGTATTTTTGTAGGTATTTAAATAAGACTTGCAGGGAGGTGCACTTCCAAAATTGGAATTCACACTGCTTAAAGTTTTTGTTTCAGTTGTCACCTGTGCAACTTCCAGCCTCATTAAATTATAAAATACAGTTTTTCAATGAACTCAGCTAATAAATGCAGAGATGCCTCTGTGCTCCCTTGAAAAAACAAGATCTTCCACGTGACTACAAGCTGGGGATGTAAAAAAAAAAATCCCAACAAAGCATAAACCCAAACAGTTCCCAGAGAAAGGCAGCGTGCTCCTTTTTTAACACATGAAAAATTATCACAATCAAATTCCATTGTAAAATGCACTTCCGAGTTTGTTTCGCCAGCTTTATTACCTACACAACTGGGATATTTTTATTTTTCCTGAAGTAGGAGCAAGGATCTAAATGAGAGGAGAATTGATGATATACAGCTGGCAAGTGGCTATGAAAAATAAGGGGCCAAAATTTATCTCCGTCGTTACACACAATGAAGCTCATGTGTTATAAACAGACACTGTAACTGAATAAATCAGAGTGGCACCAGCGATCATAACCCTGATTCTTTATGGACCAGCCCGGAAATCAGGATTCAGGATCCCGTTTTTCCGGGCATTGTAAGGAACAGAGCAGGAGACAGGTGGTGAGCAAATAATCAGTGTGACGGGCAGGGATGGAAAAGCAGAGACAGCAGAGGCTGGGGACAGGGACAGGGAGAAAAGAGGGAACAGGAGCTGGAGCTTTCATTTCCCTGAGCAGGGACAGTGGGATGGGCTGCAGCCCTCAGAGCAGAGAGATTCCAAGCGGGATGCAGAGGTTACAGAGCAGATCACGAAAACGATGGGAATTGTCCTGCCTGAGCACCAGGAGCTGTGAGGGATAGAGGGAGCTGAGGGAGGCAGGCCCAGGGGTGAGGGGAAGCACGGGCAGAGCAAGAGGTGGGATGGAGAGAACGTTCTCCCAGCACTGCCAGGGAAAAGGGGCCGTGGATCGACAGGGATGGCCGCTTCCAGCCGCAGACTCCCCGCGCTCCGAAGGGAAGGACACGCATGTGGTCTGGATGGGGGCCAAAACAGCCTGGAAAATTCCTCTGGAGCAGAGCGCGGGGACGGCAGCACCGTGCGGGAGAGGGGAGGGAGAGTGCTGGAAGAGCGTCCGGTGTGGGGCTGTAGGAGCTGCCCGGGGCAGGGCAGCGGGGAGGGAGCCGAGGACGGATCAGGGCTCCCATGGAGGGGGAAAATCGCCGGTGCCGGGGCCGCTGCCCCGCTGGAGGGCAAAGCGCGGCAATTGTCACGCACGGGGCAGCGCCACGCGAGCGACGGCGGCGTCTTCATCCCGCACCTGGGCCTCGGGGGGACCACCCGGGTTACAGAGCCTGTCACCTGCACATCACCCTGCCTCCCACACCGCCTGCACCCTGCGGAGACCTCTGCTCAGGGCCAGCTCCTGGCCGGGGCGTGCAGGGCTGGAAGACGGAATGGGATCACCTTTAACACCAACCCAAACGCTCCGTGACTCCAGGACTCGCCGTGCTGCTCAGCCAGGCTCCTCTGCTCGCCACACATCTGACCTCAGGGAAGAAGTGACTGTGAAAAACAGGCCTGGGAAGAGAGAACATTCATTTTCTGGCATAAATATAATAATAATACAGCAAAATCTGGCTCAGAAGCCGAGGGCTTATGTATTTCACATTATGTATATTATATATTTAAATTCATGGAAATGCTTACTTAGATACTTATATTTCATGGGCTATAAAACAATAATAACCAACTCCAAATTAGTCATTTCCTTTCAGATAATAAAGTCACAATGAGAAAAAATTTGTAGCTTCCAGTTGTTCCAACCAGTGTTTGAAACAACATGAAAATCTCTTCAGCAGTCATTACAGCATAATTGCTTTGGAAAGCTGCAAGAGAATTACCAGAGCCTGTTGTTGCTGTTTGTTTTGCTACAGGAAAGTTAATTTTATTCAAAATTATTAACTATTTCCATCTCCTAATTCTTAAAAAACAGAGAAGTGAATTGGGAATTTCTGTTCAATATTACAGAATCATTAAGGATCCCCAAGGGCATCAAGTCCACCCTTGATCATCAAATTCTATCAAACCATTTTTCTCCAAATTCAATCATTCAGCTCATTTCTCTCGAACCTGACAGCAGCTCAGATCTGCCAGAAGACTTTATCTTTGTGGTAAACCAAATATCCACGTGCAGCTTTGCAGTCCCAGTTTGGAGTTCAGATCATGAATGATGCATTTCCTTCTGTAAACACAGGAGTACTTCAAATACAAATAGTGATGGTGTTTTTTACTGATATGTAATGGTATAATTATTTGGTATCTATAAACACCATTATATTTGATCTGATTAGGAGACTGTATTTCATTTCTATTATTTGGGGGATACTCCTGCGTTCCTGTCTAATGCTGAAGCCCTTGGGATGCCAGGTGGGATTTTTCTGGCAATTTTAGGAAGCTTTTTTAAGCAAATCAAGTGCGAGGTACTCGAGCTGGAAGACAAGAACCTGATGTTCAAGTCCAAGTCTGAGCCTGGAATGTCTTGTTCTTACCTCTGCTGGGAATTCCCTGTGGCAATGTGAAACACAAGCAGGGCAGGCAGCATTCCCAGCTTCCCAAGCCTTGCCTGGCTCTGGGGCTCTTCCAAGCACGAGCTGGCTGGTCCTGCCCTCCCCAAAGGCTGCAATCCCTGCTGCTCCTGAAACAGTGGAAAGAGAATTCTTGGAATTTCAGCACCATTGACAGCCTTAAACATTGTGCAGCACCATAAGAGCTGCAAAGAGGTGATGCCCCCTTGCTTCTGCTTCTTCCACATGGAAAAATACTCCCCAACTTCGAGAATTTCAGGAAAATACATTCAATACTTAGCCAACATCCTGGTTCCTCCAGAATCTTTCAGCAGCAGCCAGCACCTAAGTCAGTATGATTCATTGGATCAATAATTCTAAGGTCTTGTACCTAAAAGGTTGAAAAATGTGATATAACCTGGCAGAAGAGAAATGATCGTAATGTTCAGCAAAATGGTTAATGAGGCTTGGAAAAAGCAGACTTTGGGGGGAGAGAAATATGTACAGGTTTAACCTTGCCCAGAGCTCCTGCAGAACATTCCCTGCTCAAGGCTGACTCTGCAGCCCCCACAGACACCTTTATTTTTTCAATATTTTCACACTTTTCCTGGCTGGCCTTTCCCATTTCCATGCACTGGAGGACATGGCCTCTTTTCCAGCTCCCCATATCCCTCATCATTTCTTACTGAATGCTTGGTTTCAGTAGCTCACTTACAGAAAGGCACAGAAACAAGTTTTTTTCCTTTTCCAACTGCAAGCTTTGTTTTCAATTCCTTCTTTTTTTCTTCCATCTGTTACCATCCAACTTCAAATTAAAAAAAAAATCCTTTCCCCCATCCCTACTTTCTCACACTTCCACTCCCCTCAGATAACAAAATGCCATCTCATACTCCAGTGTTTGTGCTCAAAGCTAAACAAACAATAGTGACACTGAGAGCCAGCGAGGGGATCCTCAAGATCCCTGCCAAGCCAAACCATTCCATGATTTTCTGACAGCCAAAGCCCCTCTTTCCTCCTCAGAGCACCCACCCCGCAGCACCCCAGTACATCTTTATCTTTCAAACACACAGTTTGCCATTGATTGATCCATCTCCCACAGCCTGAACCGGGAATGTGCTGTTGAACAGCAGGGAAACGTTCCCTGATTTATCCCGAATTTGCCAGGCTGCATCAGCAGGAGATCCCTGGAATCCCAGAGCCTCCACAGTCCTGGAGCTGCACATCGCTCCCTCTGCAAAGCCTCATGTCCACGGTGGAGGCAATTACACGTTGCTGATCTCACTTCTGTGATTCACTTCCCTATCCAATCAACAATTATCCCTAAGGAACTTCCCTCTGCTCGTCCAAACTCCGCAGTTTCTCTTTCCCAGGGAGAGACCGAAGGGAGAGTCCCGTGGCACTCGGCATATGATGTTTTATGAAGTGATTTCTGGAGAATCACGCTTGAATTTTAAAGCTGTTTAACAGCCAGAGCAAATGGCAGGCGGAGGAACTGAAGTGAGGAGAATGACCTATGGAAATGATGCAAATTCATTTGGAAAAATCCGTTATTAGGGAAAGGTCTCCTCGTCACAGGTCTATAAATCACGCAGTAAAAACGCAGCGCAATTGGAGAAGCAAATAGTTGTGTGATTCTGTAACTCTGCAGTCGTCTGAAGGGTGATAATGGTGGAGGCAAAAAGAAATATTTTTGTCCTGGTTGAAGATGCATGAAAATGTGGAATAGGTTATGAATGATCCTGTTATTTGCAGCCTCCCAGGTAAATAACTCAGAGATGGCTTTGCACGGACACCGGATTTAGTCGATAGTCCCAATTCTAAGGTCAAGCTGATCCATCTGCTCCCTCTTGTCAGAAATCCCACTGCTCCCAGGGACTGGGAGCAGCTCCTGGGGAGTCCCTGCTGAGCAGGGTAGGGGGCTGGGAGGACAGAAGCAAGCACTCCTGAGCTTTGGTGAATTTTTAGACAAACACCAGTTGCAATTATTTTATGTACAACAGAGAGGTTTGTTAAGGGGAAAAAAAAAAGCAGAGCTGAGTAATTTCGAAAGAACTGTGAGTTGTTTTGCTTTCCCAGGTACAATTCCCCTCCTGGAAACACAGACTGTGTGCATTGTAATGGAATTACTGCCAACTGTAACACATCCAAACGCACTGCAAATATTAAAGCGCTGTGTAAGCACAGGGACAGAAGTGCAAACTCCTCCTTATATGTATTTATTTTCCAACACATGAACTTGCAGTCCCGGCCACGTCAGGCCAGCTCAGACCTGTGAATTATCTGATCAATAGCAAACAAGAATGAAAGTATTTTCAGTTCGCTGGCAAAAGTCAAGGAACAGAGAAATAATAACAGCAGCAGTGATTCAATCAGAGGGAGCTATAGTAGGTGGCACAACAACGTAGGACAAATGTCAAGCACGCAGACAAATGGCCCTGCTGAAGTGAAAAACCAGGAGTTATCGGAGCATCTTTGGAAGGGCTCGTGGGTCAGCCTCCTCCTCCTCCTCCTCCTCCTCCTTGAGAGGAGCTCTCACTGGAAGAAGAAAATCACCCATGGAAGCAAAATCACGTGAGGCTGCAGCATTTGTCAAATTCATGGTCCCAATTTTTAAGCCACGGTCACGTCGACCTTCCTGTCATTTTTACTCAGAAACAAAGGAAGGAAAAACCACAGAGCTCTGGAGCAGGCAAGAGGAGCTGTTTTGTAAATCCCCACATTTGCAAACTCCCCTTTGCTTAGCAAAGATATTTTTCTTCCTCTAAGTTTAAATTAATGAAAAGACAAATATGTTCTAACCGTAGGAGTGAGCCAATGGTCTCATGTGACAAAAACTGTTCATTCTGTGCATTGACAGGAAAAGACAAATCAGAACAGGCTTTGGGGGTTTTTTAGTGCCAGAGATTTACTATAAAATATTCTTTGCACCGTTCCTAAGTGGAGGTTAAATTGGGAGTGCACCAGCATCTCCTGGGGCAGCGCTGAGCCCGGTCCTGGGGGTGCCTGGCCTGGGAAGGGCTGGGTGCTCCTTGCTGGAGGAGGAAAGCTGGTTTAAGGATGTGCTTGCTGTCCAAGGCCTCAGCCCAGCCCAGCCCAGCCCAGCCTGCCCCAGCACCAGGCAGAGTGGGGAGATGGAGGGGAAAAGACAAAAATCTGCGGGAGCCATGAGAAGCATCCTGTGGGGGAATGGCTGCAGGGGCCAGGGGCAGTGAGGGAGGGCAGGCACGGGGAGGAGTGCTCCTGGCCAAGGGCAGGAAATACCAGAGTTCATCAGGCAACTGCACAAAGCTCCCCAGACAGCCCTGACTGGTGTGGGGACACCGCCCCAGTGGGGCACATCCATCAGGGATCACAGATCATTCGGGTTGGAAAGGACCTTTGAGACCATCGAGTCCAAACATTCCATCTCCACTGCCACAGCCTCCATCAGCCCATGGCCCACAGCCACATCCCCCCGGGGTTTGCATCCCTCCAGGGATGGGGACTCCATCACAAGGTCATGGTCAAAATATGGCTGAGAGCATTTGAACCCAGAGTAAACTCCTATAAACTGATTTGGGTGTCACCCCAGACCCCAAAGCCCCGGCCCAGGCAGCAGCCCCAGCTCTGCACACACGGCTGTTCTGTCTCAGCTCTCACAGCCGGGGAGGGGTGAGCAAACATCAGGGATGGATCCAGGAGGGACTCACCTGGCCAGAACTTCCTCCTGTTCTGCTGGCAGCTCACAGGGCCCTCTGCACTGCCCCCACCCTGGGGACTCGAAAAGGTTTGGGGGGTGTCAGGGCTGAGTCCCCCATGCAGGAGCCCTTTAGGACCTGGTTGAACACAATTGCCCCAAGAACTGGGGAAGGATCAGCCACCTCACCCCCCTCACCTCTCCCCGAGCCTCTGCCAGGGCTGGCTCGGGGCTGTTGGCAGAACCGGTGCCTGCCCAAGCTGCTCCCCGTGCCAGGGGACAGGGCTGGGCTGGGGGAGCTGGGCAGGGGCAGCTGCTCCCATTCCCCGTGGAGCTTCCGACAGCAGGAGCTGCCTTGGCTCACGCCCAGCCCTTGGCACACGGATACAGCCCGCTCACCTTGGCAGCTCTGCAGCAGATGGGCAGCCCTCTGCTCCCCTGGGGAAGGGTAAAACTGCGGTCAGCGCTAAAAACGGAGTCGGCTCCAGTTCCCTGGGGAGGGGACAGCCCTACAGACACTGCTGGGATGGGGTGATCCTGTTCTGGACATGCAGGTCCCTCTCCGAGCCCTCCCGGCCATCCCGGTGTGTAGGACTGCAGATATTTTAAAAATTATTATTATGAGAGACCTGAACAGTCATTCTTTTGTTTCTTGTAGAGTTCAGGTATTTCCCCACTTTTGAAGTTATCACAGATGATGTACCCAACCTACAGAAAGCCCCGTGGACCAGAAATCCCAAATGCATCGGGCATCAGGATGAGGGAAGCTGTCACTCAAAGATTTATTGGATGAATGCTCTCCAAGTGCTTTACAACCAGGTCCTCTCAAAGCATTTGGGTCTTAGCACACAGGAACAGACATAAATCCCATCCTTCCATCCAGGTGTGTTTGTTTGCTCCTTCACTTTACGATTTCCTCAGTTGGATTAAGCAGTGCTGGTGGATTTGGTGCTTCCTGCACCTCATGCATGGAAAGATACTCCACAAAAAAACAAGTGGAAAAGTTCAAACCTTCAATGAAATGAACACTTGTGGGGTGCTGCTCCCACACCTGCCTCTCAGGTCATTGCTGGGGTCAATCTTGCTCTAATCAAAGCCATTCACAGGTGGGAAACACTCCCGTATCCAAACACCTCCTTCTCCACAGATATTCCTCCGTGCGTCCAATACCAAGAACGAAAAAGATCTTTCCTTCCAGCACTGTGCTGGGCCCTGCAGGGCTCCTGCTCAGCCCTTTCCTAAATGATAAGTGGGGACAAAGTTTGAATCCAATCCTGGGAAGCGTTCCCAGAGAGGGCAATGGGATTCTGCTCAAGAGAGGCCTGCAGAGTCCAGTTAATTGTCAGTAATTTTCTCCTTTCTTGTCCAGCGTGATGAAAATGCTGTGGAGGAGCAATCAGGCTGCTGGGAAATTACAGTGAGGAGAAAATGGGAGAGTTCCTTGTGGGTCTGGGCCACTTTGAGGGGCAGCTCCAATCTCGCACAGATATAAAAGGAAACTTTTTCAAATTTCTGCTCACTTGCCAAGCTGTTATCAGTCAGCACCTCCTTGATTTCTGCCCAGAGCCCTGGGAACTTGAGGGCTCTTACACAACCTCAGAATACCCTCACCTGCCTGGTGCTCTCCTCGGGGCTTGGTCAGGGCTCAGCAGAGCTTGCAGAGTCCGTTCCCACAGAATGGGGCTTCCAGCTCCTCACCCTCCAGGGAATTCTGGTCTTCATTCACTGGAAGGAGACATTTGTGCTTGTTACCACCCCTGTGGGCTTGGAGTCACTTCTGCTGTTTCATCCTGCAGGAAATAATTTCATCCCTGGAGAGTCTTCCTGAGGGCATGGACTGAGAGGACACCCTGGGAGTGTCCAAGGCCAGGCTGGACAGGGCTTGGAGCAGCCTGGGATAGCGGAAGGTGTCCCTGCCATGGCAGGGGTGGGATTGGATGAGCTTTAAGACCTCTTCTAACCCAAACCATTCTGGGATTCTTGTCCTGCTGGGCTGTTTTAACCAATTCCTTTTGAGATCCTGTGGAAAGCCAGGCTGTGACGCTGATGGGGAAAATAGAAAGGCTTTTCCACACTTGTTCTGATTGACATTCCCTTGGAACTGCTGTGCCCAGAGTGTTACACCACATTCTCCGTGCCGTGGTTGGCAGAGCTGCTCCCAGGTCTGGTTTATAAGGAAAGATCTACAAGAATATTAAAGTCCTTTTCTTCCTCTCTCATCTGTAATTGTAATTTTCCAGCTAGGGCAGAATTTTTTCATTTCAAAGTTTCTAAGGACGTAATCTTGTCCTTTTTATTGTCATTCATCCTATTTTCATTACCGCAGCCCTCCCAGTCAAATCCTCCCTCCCATACACCAAACCTCCCCTGCGCCAGCAATTCCTCCCAGCTTTTGTGGCAGTGCAGATTTCATCAGCTCATTGCCAGCCTCCAAACTCTTCCTAATGAGCTCTAATAACTCCAGCCCTACAGTGCAGCTCTGCTTTCAGCATAAACCACACCTAATTAAACCGTGCCGGTTCCCCCTGTCCTACAAAGAGGTGCTAAATATAAACGACTGAGCACGACTCGGAGCTTCTTTCTCTGCTGACCCCGCGTGTGTTCTGCAGCTCTTCCCACACCTGGAGAAGGGAATTGGCCTGGAATTGGCCGTGCTGTAGGTCTGGGAGGCTGCAGGGTGGCCCTGGCAGCTCTCACGGCTCCGTCACCCTTTGGGCTCAGGCCCAGGAGTGACGCGCTCAATTAATTTTGTTGCACCCCAGGACGTTCCAACTGATCCGGGCTGATTAATTAACAGCCCTGTAATGCTCCTCCTTTGTAAGCAAGCGCACTGAGAGCTCATTTGGGTGCCTTGTTGGGTAGGCACACGCAGAAAAGCGTTCAGGGGTGACCTGGCACATCAATGGCACTGCAAAGCGTCACCCACGGATTAAAACAACCCAGGGAGCAGCGGGAGAGACCCGGGTGAGCCTTCAGCGGCACTGCTGCAGTGGCTGCAATTCACTCCTTCCAGGGCATGGACTGGCAGGACACAGGGAATGGCTTCCCACTGCCAGAGGGCTGGGATGGATGGGATATCGGGAAGGAATTCCTGCCTGTGAGGGTGGGGAGGCCCTGGCACAGGGTGCCCAGAGAAGCTGTGGCTGCCCCATCCCTGGAAGTGTCCAAGGCCAGGTTGGACGGGGCTTGGAGCAGCCTGGGATAGTGGAAGGTGTCCCTGCCCACGGGACTGGATGGGCTTTCACATCCCTTCCAACCCATCCCATCCTGGAATTCCGTGACAAACACGGCTTTCACTGTGCTTTCCCCATCACCTGCGCTTCCTCTTTCCCACTGATACCCGTGCCACAAAATATTTCATGATCATTAAATTGCAGAGCGTTGGGCCAGAACCAGACTGGTTTTGCTGCGAGCACGGTGGGGCCATCCCCGGGCTCTGTGCGCCCCGGAGCGGAGGAGGAGGCGGGGAGGGAGGAAGGGCTTTGCGGAGCAGTGCAGCCAGTGCAGCTCTGCCCTGCCCCGGTTCCAACCATCACCCTCAGCCCTCTCTGGGAGCCGTGCTAATGAACACGCGCTGCTGTGCTTCCCAAGTGCACACATACTTATATATTTATATATTTATATATGTAGAAGCAGGTCTTCACATTGCTTCCTTCCCGCCTCACGGAGGCTCTGGCAGTGCTCCCTGTGGAGCGCACGGCTCGACCTCCCCCAAACACAAACTCAGCAGGACGCAAAAGCTCATCCCAAACCCCCTCCACCGCTGCTCGGGGCCGGGATTCCCACAGGCCCTGATTTCCCGGGGAACGCTGCTCTTCCCGGGCATCCTGAGCAGCCCGGGCAGGCGCATCAAACGTGCGCGCCCACACGCAGGAGACAGCAGCCCGGCCCTGCAGGGCCCGCTGGGGAAAACACAAATCAAAGCAACCCCAACCCGCTGCAAAGCCTTGGCTGGCAGCCCCGGTGCGTTGTGCTTCCCTGCAGCAGCCTGCAGCACCGGCTCGGCTTAACAGGAAATCAACTGCTCCTTCTAATTCGAGACGGAATAACAATTCACTGAGCAAATTTCAGCGTCATCCTTTGGAAAAGAATGATTATCTTGCAACATCCCCAGCCTCAAAACTCTTTGCCCCCTCACGCCAGGAAATCAGCTCCCCAGAGGAGCACCAGGCAGGCAGGCTGGAAATCCAATGTATTCCCTTCCCCATCCTGAAACGGTTTCAGTAGCACATAATTTTTCTTTTTGAAGGATTTCCTCGCCTTTGACAAGTAAATAAATGTCGAACTTTCTGCTCCTTTTAGTGCCCAAAAGAAAGGGAAGAGAGAGAAAGAAGGGGGGAAAGGACCTGCAACAGGTTTGCTGAATATTCATAATTCATTTGATGAAACACAACAGGGACACTTTATAAACTAATCCAGCTTTACAGCGGCTGCAGCGCTGCCTTCACTTTGGGGTTATTGGATAATTTGTCAGTTCTGGCACTTTGGCAAGTAATCAAGGAAGGAACAACTACTGGAAGCAGAAGAAAATTATTGAATCTGGTCCTTCTTCCTCCTCCTCCTTGTATTCTAAACATAAGCTCATTTTAAACAAAACAGTGTTGGCAGAAACAAAATAACCTTTAGGATTTACGAAAGACACGGCACTAAAATAAGATGCTTGTGTTTAAGGGGCGGGTTGATTTTGATTTTTCCCCCTCCTTTCTCCCCAGAAAGATCACTTTCCATTAAATGCTTTGAGCTAAACATGACAAATCTTAATCCCTACTCAGGTAAAGCTTCACTTTGCATAACTGGTAGCCGGGAGGGAGAAGAACATCACAGTGACTGGGGCTGAGCCCCGGCCCCCAAGCACAGCCACGGCTGCAGCTGCTCACCGGGGATTGTCCAGAACCCAAAGCTAAAACCACGCTCAAAGCCACGGACCTGCCTGCTCTCACCCAGCTCAGCCTGCTGATGGGATGAGGGGAGACACTTCCAGCGCAGAGGGGAGAGGAGGAAGCTGATCCTGTGGCTGGCTGGCTGCTCCAGAGAATCCCATCCTCCAAAAGCCTGAAACCCTTCCAGAGCATCCCCTGAGGCACAGATGCTGCTGCTGCACCTGAGGGGTAGAGGCATTCACAAACAAATCTGTGTTTCTACACATGCACCACAGGGGGGAAATAACCATCATTGTATGAAGCACTGGTGCACTCATTAGACACAAATCCATCCATGGGCACTTAACGAAGGTGTGGACTTTATTTGCCTTTATTTTTATTTTGAAATGAAGTGGGCACTCACCAGATTTTAACCTTTTAAGGGATCACGAGAGATGAGGAGCTGGCTCCACCAGACCAGGAAAACCATCAAACAACAAAAGCTTCTTCATCAGGTGCTGATTTCAGTCCCCGTGGCTGCTCTGCACCTCCCTGTGTCACCACCAACCAAGGAAACAAGAAAATCCAGAACACACATTTTGAATATGGAATTATCTCACTGCAGGTCCTCGATGGAGGAGAGAAATCACCATCCCAAATGGATGGAATTGGCAAAGAAACAGATGTTGAAGTGTTCCAAGGCTTAATTTGCTGCTGAATTACTGTATACAGGCACCAGCCCTCAGTGATATCTCACCCTTTAAGGCCGTCCCTGGCAGTGAGGAGCAGATAGGGATGTTCGCAGCAACGGCTTTGAAATGATAACTTTAAATAAAAAATGCAGCCGGGTCTGTTACTCAGATAAAGCAGCTCATCCTTGGGATGAGAGCAGAGGCAGTGACTGCCAGGAGCACACAGAAAGGGCTCCAGCTCTGATCTGTAAGCTGCTGCATTTGTCTCACTTTGTTGGTTTGGAGATCCCAATGAAAGTGATACCGAGCCTGGATTTACTATCAAAAACCAGTGGCAGTAGATGGAAATAATCACTTTAATGTAGCCGGGATCTTTCATGGCATTCAGTTCCTCTCATTACCCAGAGCCCCAAACTGCCCTTGCCGTGAGCACTCTGCTGCTGCAGGAGAAATGAGACCCCGGAGGAGCAGCGGGGAAGCCAGGCTGGCACGTGTGGGATTATCCTGTTAGTGGCTGTCTCTGGGAGGGGACACTGCCCATAAATCATTGTCCCTTCTCCCCTTGTCCCACAGCCCAGTTACACGAGTCAAGATGACTTTGGAAAGCCCTGCATAATCGAGAAGGCATCCAGCAAAGGCGCTGCTCGTGTGCTGGCAGATGTGCTGGCAGATGTGCTCGGTGAGTTCTGCCCCTCTCTGGCTTGTGCCTTTCTGACATTGCTGCACTGAAAGAGCAAAAAATGGACACAGCCAACACTCCCCCCAAACCTCCCTCCATGCCTGGAATGTGAGGGATGACAACTTCATGGACAAGTAGAACAGGAAAAAAAGAAGAATTTACAAGCCAAATTCTGCAGCCTGTGTTACCCTAAAAACCATGGGGATATGACCTTTGAGGACAGGGGTTACTGGTGACCACGGTGTGGGTTTGCCTTGGTGATCTGAGAGGTCTTTTCCCACCTTAATGATTCCATCAATCCAATCCTTTCCAGCACACCTACCTGGGAAAGGCACCAATGGCCCCTGGGCAGCAGCGCAGGCATTGGTGGAGGGAGCAGAGAGGAGTGGAGAGGAGAGGAGAGGAGAGGAGGAGCTCTGTAGGCCCATCACTGCCTCACTCCCTGCAGCCCCAGGGAGCTCCCAGCGCTGCTCGTGGCTGCAGATGGGACTGCTGGACTCAGCTTAGCCACTTTGCCTTTTAATGTTCTCTTGCATGATAACGATTCCACCTTTGCCACTAATTAAAAAACTTCTTTGTCCGACAGTCCATTAAAAAAATGAGATAACAGGACTCGCTTAAAATATTTTGGAGGGGAAGACGCGAAGCGAACAAAGGCAGGGACAGTTCTGTGTTCAGCAGCAGTTCTGCACACACAGACGGCTCATGGCTTGCTGGCCATTAACAACTCCCTGCCGAGAGGCTCAGCCACGGCCCCTGTAGCTGTGCAGAGCCAATTCCACACCCAGATCCCATACATTGTCAGGGAATTATCTCCCCCAGCCTGGCGCCTGCGCCTGCCACGCCAGCTCCACACGAGCGCTGCCCAGGGATGTGGAGATCGCCCCTGATCCATGTGCAAGTGAAAATGGAGTTGGATCATTGCTGCCAGAAATATGACTCTGTCCTGACAATTTAGTAATGGAATTGTGCAGGGAGGGTGACACCATTTCTTGTTTTCCCAGGGTAGGGAACGTGTGCTCTGGAGAGTGTAGCTACTGCAGCCAGGCAGAAATTGCCACTTCTTATCTAAACCTTCCAAAGAACAGGTTATAATCTCCTAGTTTGTTATAATTGCAATTTTAAAATTTATTTTAGTTTGACTAGAATACTAAAAAAAACCCCAACCCCCCAAATATCCTATCCAAATAATTTTTGGAGCCAGACAGGAGAAAAGAAACATTGCCTGAATCTCCCTGACAAGCCTGAGCATCCACAATAAACAAACTGTCAAAATACAAGCAAAGATGGCCAGTTTGGAGGGAACCAGGTTCTTCCAGTCCCTTTTGGTAAAAATTCCCACAGAAATCCTGCAGAACAAGTCCCACAGCCCGGGTACCAAAGGCTCTCCCTCAGGTCATGGTCACCCCCACACCAAAGGGCCCCACACTCAACTGTGTCCATCACTGAGGGTCCCCACCTCCCCCTGCCCACCCTCCCAGCCCAGGGTGGCCTCCAGCTCCATTCCCTTTTCCCTTTGGAGCTGGTGGCTGCACGTGGCTTGTGCTTGGGTAAATACGGAATTAGCACCAGTTTCTAATGCAGCCAAATCATCAAATCCCAGATGAGGGAAGCTCAACGTGCCCCAAGGATTCCGGCCAGGATGTGGCAGCCTAAAGGCTCCTGGTGCCATTAAGCTGCAAAGCAGGCATGGTAATTGCAAGGAAATATTGTAAATTGTGGAAGAAGGATGGGGAGAAAAAGGGACAATTTCCAGCAGCTCAGTAAAAACAAGGCCCTGTTCTAAAGAGGTTAATTTGAATGGGAAATGCCATAAGCACAAAATGACTCCTGGCTCTTTCCTGCTGAGGCTGGGGATGGGCTCCAGTGGGGGAAGAGCAATGAGAGCTTGAGATCTTCTCAGGCCTGAGGAGACAGAAAAACTCAGCAAATCATTACCGAACCCAAGCAGAGTCATCTAAACCTTATGCAATGCTGGTGCCACCAACATCCTGCTCCAACACTTCTCTCAAAAAAAAAAAAAAAAGAAAACAAATGTTATCCCTCAAACTTTTAATAGAGCAGGAGAAGAAAGTGGACTTTGCTGTCCTTGTATCACCACCTTGCTGAGTGCTGACAAGTGCCTGAGGGGAAGATCTGGGCTCCTCTGTTCTTCCCTCTTCTTTTATCCCTCCTTTTTCTTTTCTTCTTTTTTTTTTTTTTTTAATTTTTGTACTGCCTCTTTTCTGCCTTTGTGCCAGGGAAAAGCTGCTCCTGCTGATCGAGGTGAAACCCTCAGCAGTGCCCTGACCACCCAAGGAGGGGCAGCGAGTCCTGAGTGGAGCCCAGCTCGTCCCTGCAGGGGCCGAGCCCGAGCCCAGCACTGCAGAGCATCACACAGAAACACGCCCTGCTTCCTCTGCCTTTTCCATCCTTTGCCCCTGCTTGTTCAGCAACAAGAGCAGCCCCCCAGCGCAGGTAATTTCATCTCTTCACAAAGAACACGAGAGCTGTGATTATTTCCAGTGTTACACCAAAGCAGTTCTTGCTATAAATCCTACAGACAGGGAGAGGCGAGGAACAGGGATGCTGCTAAAATACTTTCTTTATAGTCTACAAGAATTTTACCTATTTTCTATTCTTTTCCCATGTCTTTAAAAGACCTTCACAAATGTTTTCCAGCATTGCTGTTGCAGCCACGTCCTCCCCCAACCCCTAAAGAGAAGCACAACCCTTTACCGGCAATGGAAATGCAACAGTTACTCCCGAGCCCCTCCATTAATCGTGGTCACTGCCCCCCAGCTCCGGGAAAACACATGGGAAGAGGAGACCGTGGCTTTGCAAAGGCATTTCCTGGCAGACTGGCAGTCTGGGCCACTGCGGGAACCCACAAGTGTTTTATATCCACCCCATTTGCTTCGCCTCGCTGTGCTACAAGTGATAAATCTGCTCTTGGGAGAGGCAGCAGCTTCCTCAGCAACTGTGCTGCCCCTGCTGAAAGAAGCCCTGAGCAGGACATTTGCCTTACCTGGGTTTGGTTCCCGGCAAACCCACCCGGATCCCGATCCCGATCCCGACCCCGCTGCGCGCAGGGGCAGCGATCCCGCGATGCTCTGAGGTGTTGATTTAAAAGGAACAAACATCCTCCCCCACACGGCAAACAACCCCCAAACCCCCCCTGCAACAGCTCAGGAGGAGGGGAAATTCACGCATTTCTTTTATCCCTCTTTGCCGCTCAACAGAAAAAAAGTGAAATAATGGTATAAGATCGAAATTTAAATGTGTGAAGTTGGACTCGTGGAATAACCCAAACCTTCACTTTATTTGGTGCTAAAGCAGGGAAACATGCAAATAACTTTAAAGCAATAAAGTTAAGTCATAGCTTGAGCTGTCCCCTATGTCCTACCCTTAAAAAACAACAATAAATGAAAAAACCAAAATTTTTATGTATGAAAAAAAATAGCCATTAGCATCAATATTTTAACAAACATAAATGCAACCTGGATCTTAAAACTTTGATTCCAGTTGCAGCTCCAGCACCGTAATCGTAGAAATAATCCAGTCCCTTCCTCCTAAAACGTTGTTTGTCCTTGATTGTTATTTTTCTTAATTGAAATACTTGAGACACTTGGAACCAAATTGCTTTGCAGCACAATATATTGCATAAAAGCTGCTTCATTTTGTAACCTGCTGGTACACTATGTCCTACATTTTCACAGTTTTCTGGGAAGCTCCTTAAAGGCATCTTTAATTTTTAACAACTCCCTGGAAATGAGAAACGGAAGGCAAGGTAGGTCATCGTTCTGGGCATCCCACTTTTGACAGGGCTCTTTGAACTCCGCAGCTGTGGTTGCGTATGAAGGGTCCCTGTGCCTGGCACTCTTATCTAACCATCCTTTAAAAGCAGCCAGGCTCATTCCAGGAGGAGCAAGGAGTTATTTTAACGTTTTCCTAATTATAGTAAGCGGTGCCATCCGTGGCTCCCTGTCACAGGAGGTGCCAGCACCGTGCACCGAGCCCCGACCCCGGCGCTGCAGCCCAGCACTCGGGTCACCCCGGGCCCGGGGCAGAGTTACTGCTGAACCCTGCTTAGGGACACTCCTGCAGACACTTCCCCTTGGATCCTGGCTGCTGCTGCAGTCCGCAAATCCATGGATAATCCCCCGGGTCCATCCCGGCCGGGCTCCCAGGGGCTGCTCTGCACTGTGGCTTCACCTGTGAATTCGAGGGACACAGCAGAGCTGGAGCCTTTGGATGAGGTTCATTTCTGACCCCATCCCCACCCTGTGCCGGGGGATGGGGGGGAATTGGATGGAATCCCTGGCAGCTCAAGAAGGGATGAGTGAGAGAAGTGGTGAAAAGGGATGGAGAGTGTGGAACCTCCAGTGGTGCCAGGGCTGGGTGGGATGCTCGGGTGCCTGTTGCGCTCCCAGCCTTATTTCCCATTTACTTTAACAGATTCCTTTTACTCACAGGCTGCTTTCAGGGGTGGCACATTCACCATCCAATTCTACCCTGAAATCTGACTAATTTGCAGCACAGATCAAGCCCCTCTCCAGGATTATCCTCTCATCCTTCCCCTGCGTGTGATAAATTCCCTCCACAGCAGCGTGCGTGTCACCATCGGGCACAGGTCAGCTCGGCGGGGCCCAAAGCGCTGATTTATCCCCTGCTGGGATGGGTGGGCAGGTCCAGCATTCCTGCAGCAGCTGGAAATGGCCAATCCCATCCCCTGCAAAGTGGGAGGGCCACGGGAGCCGCTGGCATCTCTCCTGGCACAGCAGCTCTTCCCTCCCTGCTCGATCCAGCGGCACAGGGAGGCGTTTGTGGGGTCAGGAGGTCCTCCCGAGCCCCATTAGCACCAAGCAGGGGATGTCCCAGCCCAGCCCAGCCCATCGCTCTCTAATTGCTGCTGTCTGAGGAGGAGATTTCCAGTCCTTTCTGAGGAGACCAGCAGGTCATGGCATCTCCCCTGGAGCAGTGACAGGATCCGTCAGAGCTTTCGGAACCGCCCTGAGAACCTGCCCTCCTAAACGGCCATCAGAGCCTTCTTTGAAAACCTGCCCTCCCTAAAGGGCCATCAGAGCCTTCTTTGAAAGCCTGCCTTCCTAAGTGGCCATCAGAGCCTTCTCTGACAACTTCCCAGCTCGTTTCCTTGGCATCTGATCACAGGCTTTGAGAAATTCCAGCGGCCCTCTGCGAGCCGCGATCCCCCGAGCAGCTAAAGAGGATTCTCAGGCGTTAATCCCCTGATGTGCCTTGTGAGAAACACCACGGCTGGAAAACAGTCCTGCGTGCCCCCTCCTGCGTGGAACCACACAGAGTGCTGGGAACTCGGGCCAGGCCACTCCACGCTGCTTCCCACACCTCCAGCCCTGCCCCGAGCCCCTCCTTGCACCCCCCATCGCTCCACCATTCTCCCATCCCTTGGTTCTGTTCCATTCTGCCTGCAGAGATTTGGTTTCATTCCGGGTCCATCCCAGCCAAATCCCATTCCACAGAAACGCCTCTGAGGAGTGAGTGTCCCGTCAGAGGGTGCTCTGCCCGGGCTGCCGCCACGGCACACAGGGGTGATCCTCTCCCTGAATTTGGCAGACACATCCCGACCCTCTGGACAGCAAGGCAAGGTTGCATCCCAGCACAACCCAGCTCCCAGAGCCTTTGGCGATGGATGCGCGGGACAGCCCGGGCTGACAAACAGCTGAGAAGCGTTATCGGGGGACTGACACATCCAGAGCCCCAGTTCCCACTGAGGGGTGGGCCTGGGGGAGCCTGACACCTGCCAGCTCGGAGACAGGACTTGGGGAAAAGAAAGGAGAGCTCTTCCAACGTCAAACGCACCTTGGAATCCTCGGGAAGGAACTCGACCCCTTCAGCTGCCGCAGTTTCTGTGTCCGAAACAGAGAGATTGGATTGGTGAGCCTGAACGCGCTGATGTTTCACCAGCACGAAATGGGCTGAGCACTTCCAGTCCCTCCTGAGGAATCCACATGGCAGCAGTTGAGAGGAACACGATGGTTTCAGGGAGGAATATTCTGTAAAAATCCCTGACATGTACGGCAGTTTCTGTTTTCTCTCTGTACAAAGGTGAAAATCTCCTGGCCCTACAGGAAACAAAGCAGCCTTTCCCTGCTCTTCCTAAAACAACAAAAATCTCTTTATTCCCTTCTTTTCTTCCTCTGATTAAAGCCCGCTGTGAAAAGACTTCTTGGTGAGCACCACTAATTTCACAAATGGGAGCAACAAAGAGACACGATTTTTCATACACACAGAAATCCCAGTATTTAAAATATTTTGAATACAATGAGTTTAAAACCCAGCATTTAACAGCATTTTCATGTACTTAACAGGCAACAAGGGGAGTTTTATATCAAAGTAACCACTTCCAGCAGAGGAAGCTTCAGCTGTTGCATGAGAAGTGTCTCTACAAGGCTTGTTTGAATATTCAGAGTGATCTGCAGAAGATCCCAGTATCACTAGAGATGATACATGAATATCAGTGGATAATATGAGGTAATTACAGGGATTATCCCACCCCTGGGACAAAAAAAAGTGAATTTCAAGCACTCTTTAATCTCTCTGGGACAGGATGAACTTGATGATAACCATATTTTCTTCAAAAGAATTACTTGTACTAATTAAGAGATGAAGGTGGCAGTTCAGAATCTATTCCTGACTGTCATTTCAGATGTCACATCAATCTATTCCACTGAGAAAATAACAATCCAAATGCTCTCTCAGTCCCAGCAAGCCAATTTGTGCTATGAAATCACTTTTCCACTGCTGCTGGTGAGAGTTTTCTTTCAGGGACTCTGGTGAACCACGATTGCCATCTCCACTGAACAAAGGCAAATGTAATTAAAAGAGAAAAATACATTTTCACAGGGGCTGTGTGTGGCCTGTAACACCTGACCACGTGTGAAATTTCCATGGAATGTTCGGGAGCCTGCCTGGAAAACAGCAGGATGCATTTCACAGCGTCCTAAGTGTGCAAAGGTGCAAATGCAGGGCACACACTTAAATGCCAGCACAAATTCCCCATGCCTCTTGGGCACCTCAATATTTTTGTGTATCCAAAGCAAGAATGTACAGCTGCATGAAAGGATCGTTCTCCTCACACCCACCTCTGGCTGTGCTGTTTTCCATAGTGGAAGATGAAGGCGTATTCCAAAGGCAGTTTGTGCAGACAGCCTGCTGCTGAATCATGGCTTCATCCCCGTAACTCACGTGGTGGGAGGTGGCTCCTGGATGCTCAGGCTCACCTGGGAACTTCCAGCAGGAGCACAGTGTGGAGATGGGGAGACTGAACGTGAGGACATTCTGCTGTGGAGGTCAGAAATTGCAGGGATACCCTATTCACCAAGAACTACGGAAAATATTGGATAATCTATGGCAAGCTTTGGAATCCCAACCCTCCCCAGAGGAGCAGTAGACCCAGGCAGTTATTTTTTGCTAAAGGAAAAACACTGCTTGCAGTTCGGGTTGCTTATCCATAAAAATAAATCATCCACCTTGATGGCTGCCAGAGCAGTCCCGGGAGGAGGCTCTGAGACACAAGGAAGTCTGATGGAACACAGATCCTGACTGTGTCAGAAATCAGACAGACAAAACCCCCAGAGCTGCCAGGAGGAACAAAGAGGCTCTTCCTGTGAGCGCCGTGGCTCGGCAGGGGCAGGAGGCCAGGCTGGGTGGAGGAAGAAATTAGAATTTTACTGACCAAGTGCATCCATTTCATCACCCTGAGATGTCAAACACCCCAACCCCCAGAGGAGCTCTTCTGGCAGCTCTTAAAACAAACCAAAGGGAGCCCTCAAAGAAAGGAGCAGCTGCTGGGGTTGTCACCAATCCATCCCCCCTTTCCCAGCGCAAATCTAAAGCATTGTCATTTTCCCAGTGCCCACCTTTCCTCTCCTGAGGAAGGAGAGGAACAGCTCCAAGGCCAGGCTGGACGGGGCTTGGAGCAGCCTGGGATAGTGGAAGGTGTCCCTGCCCACGGCAGGGGTGGCACTGGATGGGCTTTGAGGTCCCTTCCAACCCAAACCGTCCTGGGATTCTGTGATTCTCTTTGTAACGATTTTAAAAAGCTACCAAATAAGCCCAAAGTCTCTTAGCACTGGATCACAACAGTTCTTTTTGTTAGCACAGACAGCTGGAATAAATATGGACAGCCATGGAAACTGTGTGGGAAAGGAAAAACTAGTTCCTGTTTGAGTGAAATAATAATAATGAATTTGATTACCGTCAGCAGTATGAGCAATCCTTTTCCCTCCTCAAGTTCCCTGCCTCATGTAAAAATGATTAAATATATGATTTACTAGGCAGTATCTGGATTTAACTACCATTACCAAATGGCACCCGTGGTTTATGAGCAGTTAAAATGCAAATATTTGTTATCCCATTTCACAGTGGGTTCAGTTTTGCTGCACATAGTCAGGTTTAAGTTGCAGTACCATGTTTGCTCCATCTTCGTTAGCAAAAAACCCTCAACAAAATAACAAAAACCAAGCAGCAACCACTCATTTATTCAACTTCCCAACATTTATATTCATGTTTGAGTTTAAAACTCACTTTCCATGAATATTCTTCATTACCTGTCTCCACAAAGATTCTGCCTGACAAATTAATTGGCTTTGAAGAAAACAAATTCAAAGGAAGAGAAAAAGCAAATTCTACTTCGTGTTTTCCTTCCCTCCACACCTCAAAATCCTCTCCTGCCCCTGAGGACCCTCACCTCTGACAGGGATATTTTATATTTATGTGTTATAATCTGCCTGGGGATGTGCTGCTTTCCTGAGGTGGAGAGGGAAAACATCCTGAGGAGCTGAACACACAGAATAGGGCAATTAAATGATTTTATGTCCTAATTCTGACACAATAACACAACAGTTATCTGATAACATGATCTTTAAAGCTGCTTGATCCTTAAAGCTACTTGTAAAGCTTTTATTGAGCAGAATAAATCACCCCAAACTGAGCCACCTTCTCACACGGGCATTGGTTGGGAGCATCTCTGTGTGATCAATCAGAAACGATTCCATTGATAACTGTGAGCAGACTTCCCCACTTTTTGGCTTAAAAAAATTTAACTCGTGGAAGAGAGTTCAAATATTTCTTGCGAATGAGCGCAAGCTACACTCCTGGAAGCACAGCAGAGCCTCTGAACTGGAACATTCTCTGCGAGGGGCCCACGGGGAAGGGTTCCCTGGCAGAGGAGCTCGGCTGCTCTCAGAGCAGCGCCCGCAGCTGGCACGGCTTCCACACGTCCCTCACCGAGCTGCAAATGCAGGGATTTGAAGGGAAATTCCTTGGGATCGGCAGGGGTCTCCAACAGACCCACCTGCCCTGGAGCCTTGTCCCGAGTGCAGCTCCAGGGGAGGGGATGTTCCGTGCTGCCGCTGCTCGACGCAACCGCCCCAAATCCGTGCCCACGGGATCCCCACGGAGATTAAAACTTCACAGGAAAATACCGGGCAAGGGAACGGAGCGCGGATGTTCCAAACCTCTTCTGCAGGGCTGCGGGAAGAGCGCTTGTCAGGGGCTGACAGAAAGGGAACAGAAAGCCTCTCTGGTCTAAGGAAGGAAAAACAAGAGGGAGCAGACTCAGCCTCCCCTCTTGCCCCGAGCCCCACGGAGCTGGCGCAGGGCAGCGCTCGGGGCCGCGGCTGCCCGCGGCTGGGCAGTCCAGCTGTGCCCGCAGCCAGCCCTGCTGTGCCTGCAGCCAGCCCTGCTGTGCCCGCAGCCAGCCCTGCTGTGCCCGCAGCCAGCCCTGCTGTGCCTGCAGCCAGCCCAGCTGTGCCTGCAGCCAGCCCTGCTGTGCCCGCAGCCAGCCCTGCTGTGCCCGCAGCCAGCCCAGCTGTGCCTGCAGCCAGCCCTGCTGTGCCTGCAGCCAGCCCTGCTCCGTCCCCACGCCGGGAAACGGGAATTACACCTGCCTGTGCCCACCGTGGGGAGTGTGGGATCACTCACGTCCATCCATCCCAAACGGCTCCGTGGGCCCTGGGGCAGCCGCGGGGACAAATGGGGCCAGAGGCTGGACCCTCCTCAGAGGAGGGGGACAACAATCCTCTGCTGCCTCCTCTGAGACGTGGAAGACGACTTGGGACACAGCCACTAGAACAATCAGAACTTCAACCCACACACAGGAGTTTACACACACAAAATTCCTACATTAACAATATCTCCCTCTCTCTCATATCTTATATTCCACGGATATTATTTGAAGGAGGAAATATTTGGTTGTGCAGAGCTCCCATGGCTTTGACACTCTTCTCCCTTGGGAAATTCCCCAAATTCTAAAAGGAACGGAGGTAATTACAGTATTGAAGGCAGACACAATAATTTATTATATCTTTGCCTATGACAGAAACGCTTCCAGATTTTAATTAATTCCACTTAACATTTAAACATCCTATATATCTATAAACATGAGTTTAATTCAAGATGGGTGTTTAACAAGGTGATAATTGTATTTACTACTGAAGTGCAGTGCCTGGTTGGAATCCAGCCCAGTTTGGACCTTCCAGGAGCTCTCTGCAGGTAACACCTATGAAATGCACCAGGAATGGGGGGCATTAATTCCTTAGGCTGCTTTCCCAGGAAAAGTGGGTTTGAAACAGGAATTCAGTATTTTTTAGGATCAAATATCTGATATTTTTATGCCTAAGCTGGGATGGGAGAAGGAGGGAAGTCCACAGATATGGAGCTGTTGGTTTGCAATTGAAAGCCCTTAAATCCTGTTTCTGGAAGGGTTGGTAGCCAACATTCCAGCTGGATGGAGCTCTGCCTGGAGTGGATATTTCTTAATGAATCTTTTAAGTGAAAGCCCTGAAGGACTCAAAACTCATCTGGAGTGCAGTGAGTTGGGAGTTTCATCCAAAGCCTATCAAAGACTCCCAGCACAGGCACAATAAGTGGCATATTTAGATTAGATTATTTATTTCCCCCTACACTAAATACAGTTTCCATAACCAAAGAACTGTTAGATCACTATATTCTTTCAAGGAATATTTCCCATATGTTTAGTGACTTAAACATGTTGTTGTCTTGCACAAAACACTTGATTTGGGTAAATTTTGCTCTTTATTGTACTAATTTGCATTATTCCCTGTAGAAAAGGCTTTAATTCAATGAACAGATGCAACATGGCTTGGAAATGAGTGAAGGACCCAGACCCAGAGAGGGGTCCCAGAACTTCCCCCTCTGTCCTTAAGTGGATGGCAAGAAAAGGCCATGCTATCACCTCAGAAAATAAAATAGTTAAGGTATGTTTCTTTCCATTCTTTCTTTCCTTAGTTATTTAGCTATACACGGATAAAGGTCCAAAGAGGCTGAGGAAAACTCACTCACTGCTGTTCGTCAGGAGTGTTCAGAACCATCTCCTTGTGGAATGAATCTTCCCTTTCTTCTTCAATAATTGACTTCTGGTGATCAAATACATCTTTCAGTCTGGCCTATAAAGGGAAAAGAAAAAAAAAGAGAGGAAGAAAAAAGACACTTTTCCATAAAAGAAGAGCTAAGACTGACAATTTCTCATGGTAACTCGGAGCTGTGGTCAGACTAAGGCAGAGCTGGACCATCAGACAGGGGAACAGCTCCTTGCACAGGCAGTGCTTTATGACTTGGATGAGCACCAGTTCCAGATGTCAGACCACAGTCACTAAAAGCTGGATTGAATTTATAACCAGGATATTCCATGAGCAGGGCTGGGCGGAGAAGCACAACACACAAATTCCCAGACGTGTTTCCCCAGGCACCTGCCCTGCTCAGAGGGGATCTCAAGAGCAGGAACAGCTCCATGAATCACTCCTGGCTCCCCATCCACCGGGGCCCTTTTGATCCCAAGCCCTTCCTCCAGGACAGAGGGCTGAGCTCCAGCACCGGCTCTGCCCTGGCTGCCAGAGGGTGGCAGAGATCATCCTGTCCCTGGAATTTTCAGGAATTGTCTTTCTGGGCCAAGATCAAGGTGCAGCAGTAGGGGCAATAAACCCCAGCTGTTCTGAGCCAAGTGGAGCACTGAAAGAGAGGAGAAAGGGCTGGGAAATCCCAGAGCTGCCATGGCCGGAGGCAGGGGAAGCCCACGACTCTGACAGCCTTTTTAAATTAATGCCCCAAGGCCTTGTCTGCATCTCCCTGCAAAGAGACTCATCTCCTTCTCCCTGCTCCAAGACAGGTGTTAAACCATCCCAGAAAAGCCAAGGAAAAGTGTTTCAATTTAGCCAGAGAGGACACTGCACATTTTCTGTGGCAAAGCTGGTCCGTAAGGAACAGGGTCACTGGAGGGACTCGGGGCTGGATGCTTTCAATGGCTCCTACAGAGCAAATAAAGAACCCCAGAAGGGTTTGGGTTGGAAGGGAACTTAAAGCTCATCCAGTCCCAGGGATGGGTCAGTTTGATGGACCACAGCAAGGTCACGAATTAATCTCAATAATTCTCCCATAGAAAAAGAATTTAAAAAAAAAAACTGCAATAAAAAAATGTGTGTAGGCTCAGCTCCCTCCAGTTTCTGTCAGCCAGAGCTGTGCTCTGACACAGAAAGCTTTTTCAGGCACGTTTTCTTTTTGGTTTCATTCCAAAACTGCACAGAAATGACTTTTACCTGCAGAGAAAATTAAATCCTACCAGCAAACCTCTCACCCCATCTGGGACACATTTGCTGCAAGAGATGCGTCTGCACCGAGGGCCTTGGATCCTCGTCTTCCCCTTCTGATAGAAAACCGATCCAGCTCCGGGGCACTGGGAGCGAGCACGGGCAGGAGCCGAGCTCTCCATGGTCCTGGGAGCACCCGGGAGCAGCAGGAGAGGCAGGGATTTTGGGAATGTGACACTGCTGTGGCCTCCGGTGGGGGAGGCACAAGCTGGGGCAAGGTGCCTGAACCCCAGGACTGACAGGGGGATAATGCCGTTAATAAATGTGTTCCAGCTCTGAATGTCTCAACCAGGAGCCAGCTGGGCAACTTTGTAATGCACTCAAGAGAAATGCAGGGAAGAGAGAATGTTAAGCAGGGTAATCCCTATCAGAAGGGTGTAAAATATCCTTCTATCTGTCAGAAACACTGAGCTGTCAGTAGTCTAAAAATAATAAAGATAGATCTCAGTTTCTGTCAGATCAGACTGACACAAAAAACTTGAATATCAGTGTAAAAGGGGGAAAAAAATCAATGTCAATCCATTTCTGCACTCAAAAGCAACAATCTAACAAGACAATTTGAGCTTTAGCATGAAATGATTACTGTGAGTTCTTTAAATGTGTTCTGGAAGAAACTGAACTGGAGGGATTCAGTTCAGAACTGCCACTTTGCTAACCGAGATTTCCATAAGTCCTCTATTATTTCCAAAGACAGCAAGCACAAACCAGCCCCGGATCCTGCAGCTACTGTTGCTTTTCCCATAAAGGAGGAAGCAGGAACAGCTGGGATTGATGCAAATGAGGGAGATTTCTCCCCTGGGCAGAGCAGCTCCCGGGGCCACCTGCAATTTCCAGCACGTTCCGTTCCCAGCCGCGGCCTCTGGGCAGGGGGCACGTTTCTCACCTCACTGGTGGCCACTGAAGTGTCATCAGGCTGATATTCCAGAGCTGCTGGAGAACGACAAGCACCGCCAGAGGACATTTCCCTCATTTATCAGCCTGGAAAGCCCAGGCAACGCTCGGCCCAGAAGGATGAGCCCCATTTTTAAACACTCAGTAAGATCTCGGTGATACCCAGGTCAGACATGGTGCCACATCAATCTCCAAAATAACGAATACAGCGAGAAAAATGGCAAGAGGAGAGCAGCAACTCAGTAACAGCGTGGGAGTGAAGGACATCAGGAGAAGCCCATTGAATTCCTGAGTTTTAGAGCGGATCTGGTCCCGGCAGTCCCAGCTCCTGAAGTGCTGGTGCTTCCAAAGGAATGCCATTCCATGGGCTGGGTAGGGGGTGCATAAATGGCCCATCCCAGCAAGCAGCTTCAGTCTCTCCTGGACAGAAGGATCGGAGCTGCTGCCTCCCCTGAGCAGAGCCAGAGCTTTGGACGGTCCCAGCCCTGCACCTCCCCTCCCTCCAGAGGGCACCTGCAGCTCCCAGGCTGCGAGGGGTCAATGCTTCCTTTGGCCTCGCTGAGATGAAGGTTGTGTTTTATCTCAAGAATGCACTATCATCTTTTATCATCATCGGACTGTTATCATTTCCTTTGACAGCTGAAAAAGAATTTGTACATAACAACATGAAATAGAAATGTGATTTTCAACTGGATTGTGGAAAAAGCTGTAAAAATACTATTGAACGACATTTTAAAAAATAATCCAGTGAACTGCATAACTTGGAGAAGCCTTTTCAGCCAGGACCGTGGTTTTAGCTTTAGTTTTGTGGAAGATACAATTCAATTGAGCTGAGTCCTCTCAAAGGGGCCACAGCCTTAAGTGACGACCCAGAACCCAGGCCTGAGCCTTGGAAGCTGAAGGCAAAAGCTATTCCATTGTTTGATTCCCAAACAATAAAGCAGCAAAGTTAAACACACCAAATACCATTTATGCGGCCACACTCCGATGGAAGAAATGGAAAATTCTGAATAAACTGTTCCCAGCACATGGAGTATTGCTCCAGCCACATAAATCATTCTGGATTCTGGCAACAGGCGAGAAGGAAAATGGAAATTACACCACGGGTGCTGTGCAGTTGATCAGATAAAGGATATCTTTAATTGCTCTCTGGCTAAAAGCAGGGCTCAGCACAGGCAGGCAGAAAGCTTCAGGTGCTTCAGGTGAAAAGGCAGCCCCGTTAAAAGGTCAGCAACTCCTCACACACCCTGTCAGCTCCCATCCAGCTCAAGGGAGACGCAGCAAACCCATCCTGGCCCTGTCTGCCCCCATCAGATTCCCTCTGGGTGACAGCTCCTTTGAACACTCCATACACACACACAGACAGGATGTGTGGAGAGAAACTTACTCATTCCATTATGGAATTTTCAAATCTAATTCTTCCACCCTGTGGTATTTTGGGATTTAAACCATTTTGCATTGCCAAGCTACACTGAAATCATTTTACTGATTTATTTTTGACCATGAAGGGAATGGATTGCTTGTTTCCACATGCATTATCCAAAGCATTAGGCAGGTGTATCCATGAAGCTAAAAGTCCATTGAAAAGCCAGTCCAAATATTTTTTTAAGATAAAAATACTCCATCACCAAAACCAGGTGCATTAAATATATGTGTTACATATATATATTAAATATTTTAACGAAGTTGCTTTAATTTTTAACCTTTATGATAAATAAAACTCAAATCAGAAATCAAAACCATTTCATGCCTTTAGGCTCAGATCCCACAGGTTACGTAAGGCCATGGTAAAATGACCATTAGCCCAATGCTTAGTGGACTTTACTTCTTCGGGTACATTGGCTGCTGCTCCTCCATGTAAAACACAGATGTAGCTGGGAAGCCTGAAATAAGTTTAATGCTAAGCCTATCTATAAATGTCATGCTGAACTAAGCCCCAGCAAACAGGTCATGTTCCAAATGTGGCTTAAATGGCAAAATAAACCATTATTGGGTTGATTTTTCCCAGCGTGGCTCCGTCTCCCTGTTTAAGCCGTGGGGATCGTGTGGAGCTGCTCAGAGCCTCTCCCACAGCTTTGGAGTAAAACAATGCTGGAGTCGTGAATAAGCAAAGCCTTGGTCCTGTGCTGGTAGGAAATTGCAGACATATCACTCCTGACAGGGCTAAGCAATAGGTGATACAGATAAGTGGGGTTGGAATAAAATATGATTAAACCAGTCTTTTCCATTCCGGTTTGATTTAAGAGTACAAAGTGCAAACTATTCATCTTCTGTCTAGAGGCAGTAAATCAACTGATAAGAGAAGTGAAATGTGAGTGGGGTGCCAGGAAAAGCAAATCATCACGTGCCGGGGAATTGCCTGTGGAGAGGAGTGCCACAGGATGGAATAACAACGCAGGAGTATCGACCCGAGGCACCATCAGCGTTTGGGCAAGGTTAGAAAGGCACAAAAATTATCAACAAGCACCACCCTAAAGGAGGGAGGAAAAGAGGAAATACCACAAGAGCTCACAACAGCTCTGGGTCTGAGGCAGGTTCCCAGTTCAGCTCTCTTTTGATTTTACCAGCATATCAGAGAGGTGATGTGTTTTAAGGAGCAGCAGAAGAGCTGCTGAGGAACCACGAGGGACTCTGGGCTTCTGGAGAAGGGAACAGACCGGCAGCTTCTCCCTAGTCCTGGGGAGTTGGTTATAACTAAGGCTTGTTCCCATTTGCTACGAGTCTGAAGGTCGGTGATTGTCCTTCTCAGAGCTGGAACCCGTCGCTGTAAGGGGGGAGAGCCCAGCGGGGCATCACCAGCAAGGAAACACAACCTGCACGAACCCAGCACAGCTCCCAGCTCCCACTGTGTGAAAATCAGGGAGAAAGGGAAAAAAATGAACCACAGCCAGACCACTTGTTTGATTCAGCTGCAATTCCAAAAGAAGTGTATAAATAAAACATAAACAAAGACTGAAAATAATGGAGAATACAAATCCTAAGCCACACTTCTTTTCAAAGCTTCAACTTTTTCATGTTCAGTTGCACATGATTTTAGTTGTATTAATTGCATGATGGACAATCTCATCACAAAGTGTTTGCTGAACCTGGTGGGTTTTTACCAAAAATATCTTGTCCTTCACAGCCATATCCTGGCACAGACCCCTGTCCTAAGGCAGGGATTGCCAAGAGTGGCTTCCCGCTCTTTAAAGCACAATCCACAGTGGGACACAAAGCCTCTTCAGTCTGGCAAACCCCCCTGCCCAGTCCCACTCCCATCTCCGTGCTCACAGGACACTTCTCTCCTCTTCTTCTGTTTAAGAAAGGGAATTGAAGTGAAAAGTCCAAATGCAGCAAGGAACACTACTGTGTTCCCTCCTGGGAATATTGATCCCACTACAACGTGCTGCTTCAGCCAGCAAAGGTTCCTGCCCCACCTGGGCTTGCCCCGGACTCAGGACAGCAGCACCATGGACAAGAGTCACAGATTTTAAACGTGCAGCATGAGAAGGTCTCAGTATTTTAAATAAAATCATTATACTGAGGTTAAAATATAATATTGAACTACTGAGGAACAGAATAGGGAGTCTCCTGAGGAAGGATCAATGTGTCAGCTGGGAAGGGATGGAGTCATGAACCACAATTGGCATTCTGTATAGAAATAGCAAAGCAAAATGAGCTAGAAACAAGCTGAATGGGTGAAATGGAGGGGATAATCCTGCATTTTTCACAAAAGCCCACAAGGAGATTAGTTGCCAGCACCAGCTCCATTCTTGCAGGATGGTTTGGTAATTATTTTGTTCTTCACCAATATTGTAAATGAGTAATAATGATGAAAAGCCCTGCACTGCCTCACCGCTGCTGCATGAATAACAGCACTTTTTGCCCTCACATTTTACCCTATTACAACCAAATTCTTCGTAGGACTGGGGTGGATGGGATGAGGCTGCATCCCCAACACAGCAGAGAAGGGGCTGGGAGGGCAAGGGCAGGGGATATACCTGGGATAAACCTCAAGGCTGGAATTTCTTGATGTGCAAAGCCACCTTATCACTGGAATAAAAGGGCCATAAAAGTGATTCCCAGTCCAGGAGCTTTTCCTGAGACAAGATACAAAAATATCCTTAAGGGGCTGAATTGGACCATAAACCATAAAGCCCAAGGGATGCTGCCTTGGGCTCTGCTGCTGCTGCCCAACATGAGATCCCTGCACTGCCAGCGCCAGGCAGAGGAGCAACCACTGCACCATCCTCTGTATACAACACATCCCTCTTGCAGTGGCATTTTGCAGCTGAGGGGAATTTTTTCTGGGACTGCAAGCCTGGGAAGGCCAGCGAGCCCTCCTCAGGTTTATAAATCCCGTGTCATTTGCACACTAGGTCTGTGGAAAAAGTATTACTGCTGTTTCAACTAATGTCAGCAGTTACAGGGAATGGGAAGAGAGGGAGGAGGGAGGAAATAGAAAGTATAAGCATATCTGAGCCTTTCTCATTTAACCTAAATCTCCACTTCTACTGGAGGGAGCAGTATTAGGGTGGATATGAAAGTGGCTGCACTGGATCTGAGTTTGGAGGCTCCTCTGCTCTTCACAAAGCCAGTTACCCAGGGAAAATCCATCAGTTCCAACAAATTGCCGTGCAGGTGAAGAGCCTGGGTCACGGCTGGAGCTTTACCAAGGACTCCTCTTCCTCGGGGCACATCTCCTGAAAATGGGCAGGCAGAGCAGTGAGGGCGGCAAGAGTGCTACCCCTGTCCTCTCCCAGGCAGTGTCTGCTCAGAGACACCTCCAAAAACCCTCCTGAAGAATCCTCATTGCCCTAACAGGACTGCAGCATCCCCGGGCAAGGCAGTTCCAGCACATCATCGTTTATCCCAGCACATCATCGTTAATCCCAGCCCACCAGCCCCGTGCTAAGCCAGGTTGAGCAGCCTGGCGAGCAAACTGAGGTCGCATCACGGTTACAAAGGGAGGCTCAGCCCCGGCAGCCCTGCAGCTCTTGGCTAAGATTTATCACAGAAGCTCAGCCGGGAGTTGGTTCAGCTTTCCAGGGGGGAAGGAGCAGAGTGGAGAAATTCCTGCAGAGTGGAGCCCCACTGGTCTCTCTGTGACCAGGAGAGGCGGCCCCATCACCCGAGCAAAGCCAGAGCCACGCCAGGCTGCAGAGCCGGGCGCTCCGGTTTGCAGAGCATCCTTTGGGACAGTCAGGAAGGCTCTGAGGATCCTTTCCTCTTGGCGCATCGAGAAACTTCTGGCCGGGCGCTTCTCTCCCGGAGCAGGGTTTGTGCAGCGCCTGGCTCAGCTCCGCGGGCGCGGAGCCAGGAGCGCTCCATAGGGGCTGCTCCATAGGGGCCGCTCCATCGGGGCCGCTCCATCACACAGCGACCGAATGCTGACACCTACTGACACACGGACCGGGGCTGCTCACACCCTGCTCGCGCCCGGCTCTTCCCCCGGCAGCGCCCGGGTGGCTCCGGGACTCTTTCCAGAGGGGATTCCAACATCTGCCGCGCTCTAACGGGACAGCGGAGCTGTGACTGAGCTGTGAGAGGGAATCCTTCCCTTACCTGCGTGCTCAAAGTGGTGCTAGGGTTAGAAAATAAACAGTGAAGTGCATTAACCTTATCATCACCCGTCTGTGCTTCAGCCAAACATCCACTGATTTCAGTGCCTACTCCAGAAAAGTTTTGCTGAACCAAGGCTTAGTAAAAGCATGAAAAACAATTACAAGTATTACCAATTTTACTGAGATGGAAATAAATTTTGCTGTATCAAACCATCGACACAAAAACATGCATAGAAACAAACCCAAAATGGTTTAAAGGAAGTTTTGAGTAGACTCAATGACCTGATTTTCAGAGATCAGTAGGAGCAGGTAAACCCTGTGCTATTTATTTCTTAATGGAATATATTCATAACCATTGGCTCTGGTAGCCATGGAAAGAAAGACCCATCTTCTGGAATGTGTTTGGATGGGAGGGGACCTTAATGATCATTTGTGCCACGCCTTGCCACGGGCAGGGACACCTTCCACTATCCCAGGTTGGTCCAAGCCCCATCCAACCTGGCCTTGGACACTTCCAGGGATGGGGCAGCCACAGCTTCCCTGGACAACCTGTGCCAGGGCCTCCCCACCCTCACAGGGAAGGATTTATCCCTAATATCTGACCTAAATTTCCCCTCTTTCAGTTTGAACCCCTTACTTCACGTCCTATCACTGCAGCTCCTGGTGAAGATTCCCCCTCTGGCTTTCCCCCTTTGAGATTCCAGAAGGATGAAGCCCCTCAGTGCAGGACTTGTTGCCTTTGCACGTGAGCAGCCCTGGCTGATTGTTTCCCATTTCCTTTATGTTGTGGTTCAACAAATCCAATTCAAAGCAGTAAAAATAATAATAACAATAATAATAAATTTTTAGTATAGGTGCCCAGAACGGGCTGTTAACTCTTTATCTGTGACAGAGCATCGCTCTGGAAGAAAAGCAAATGCTGCTACAGTAACCTTGAAAAGAATTGACTACAATGATCATTTCCCGTTACACGAGAACTTCTTCAGCTGTTCCACAGGGTTTCGCTGTGATTACTGAAAGCTGCAAAACCCGACACAGAAACACGCGAATCCCTTTTTTTTTTCCCCTTTCTCGAAATAGAACGGGGAGAAAGCCCTTTCTGTTCTCTCCCACCTCCTGAGCAGATGGCGATGCAGCTCCACCTCCCACAGCCAGCTGGAAGCCCCGCTCCGGGAAGATTCCCCGCTCCGGGAAGATTCCCCGCTCCGGGNGGCGGAGGCGCGGGGGAGGTGGCGGAGCCCCCGCGGGGATGCCCCCGGCCCCGCCGCTCCGCTTCCAGACGGGCTCCTGCCGCCCCGGCACCTCCACCCAGCTCGGTTCTGAGCTCAGGCAGCTCCAAATCCGCCCTGTTTTCCTTCTCTCCCACCTCAACCGGCTTTTTTTCGATTCCCACTCGGCCCAGGCGATGGGAATTTCCTCCTTTCCTCTTCCCCTCCCATCTGGCTTTGTCCTTCTTCATGGGAAGGCTCAAACATTTCTGCGATTTCTCAGCACCACGAGGTCACCTTTCTGCGGCAAGACAACGGTGGTTTTCAGGCAGCGAGCAGGAAATCGGGGCAAAAATGTTCCAGGGTGGTCATTCTGCTCTACCGGCTTTGTCTGACAAGGGAGGAGGGGAACAGGAGACGGAACTGGCTCTGCCCACCCTGCTGGGTGACCCGGGCTTGCTTCCCAAAAAGACAACACAGCCTGGGGAATGGTGTGAGGAGAGATCCTGCCCTACCTGGGCTTAAAGTCCTGCACCAAGAGAGCTGAAAAACAACCCCAAAATGCCCCTATTAGCAATTGAGATTCCGGGTGAATACACAACATCTACCCCCAAAAATTCATCCAGTATGAAAAACAGCATCATTTGAGATATTGTCGTTTAGCCACACCAAAGCTTCAGGAGGTTCAGCAGGTCAGGACCATTGGCCAGGACAAGGAAAAGTCCTACTAAAGCTCAGCTCTGTTTTACTGGGCATTTTCCTGTATTTTTCTGAAATGCTGGCAAAGCAACAGCTGCTGGTTCTGATCAAGACAAGACCACACTCAAACCCTTCAAAAATATTCCACATAAAGCACAAAGGGCTTTAAAAGGATTATATTTACATACAGACCATAGCACCTGGTTTGGGTAATAATTATCCTCTAAATAGAAATTATCCTCTAACATTTGTTGCCGCTGTATAAAAGGAGTTCTGCTATGATCAATAATTAGAAATCAATTACAGAGCTGTGTGTGATGATTACTCTCGTGACTTGGGCACCTCTTGCCAGCATTTCTGAGGGTGTTAATCCATCTTAATAATTCTTAAATCATGTATGAATGTAGAAGTGCCTGTGGCATTATTCAATTCCCATTTAAGTCCACGGAAAGCTGCCTGTTTAAATTACACAGAAGTTAAATTTCTCCTGACATGCACTTTGATGTGATTCTGTGCAAATACACGTTTGCCATGAAACCACCTCTTTTTTTACACAGGTAACCTGGCACTGCTGCTCTTGTTCAGGCTCTGGAGCCAATTCTGCTTTTATTCCCCACAGGATGTGATTTATAAATTTTGCCTTTCCGATGAATAAATGCCCAGGCCTGGGCAGTGCCTTGGCAGGTCCTTTCCCAGGAGCAACCCCGGGTCTGCAGTGATGGGCACTACGGGATGTGTTCAGATTCCAGCCCTGCCTTCAGCCAAGGACTATTGACTCACCCTCTCGAGGCATAAATCACATTTTTCTCACTTCCATGGGCTGCTTCACTCTTAATTTCTCATTAGAGACGTTTTAGTGACCCAGGAATGCTGGAGTATTGAGCAATGTACATTCAACTGTCAAAAGTTTGGGGGTTTTCCCACTTTTTACCTAAAAACCAGGCCTGAATTCAGATTCCTGGGAAAGCCTGGGGCTCCAGCCCCAACAGCTCCCGCCATTAAGCCCTGGGTGATATCCTTTTGCCTCATTTTCTGACACATATATGGGAATTTCTGTGGCCTATTAGAGAAATTCCAGGGCTCCCTTTCCCAACGGATTCATACATTTCCAATTGTTGTATTTTTTCCTTCCTCTAAGAGAGCACAACCCTACCACACTGTAATTCTGTGGTGCTGTAGTTGGAGCTAAACTGGTCCTCAGACTCCAATAAACAAACAAAAAATAGTGTTTGGGTTCACTTTTCAGCTATAGAGACTCTTCTGAGTGGCTCTTTGGACTCCAAGTACCACCCAGGGGTCCCACAAGACCACATTTAAATACAGCAGGAGCTGGTAAAAACCCAATAAAATTCTTCTTCCTGCAAAATGATCCATCCCAAAATCAAAGCCCTGAAAAACACAGCCCCAGCCACATCAAAACTGAGGAGCCCCAGGGTCATGGGAAGAACCCCAGGACACACTTTCAGCTTATCTGAAACAGGCACATCAGAAGAATTAAAATTTACAGGGTTCAACCTACCAACAGCTTTAGTTTGAACAACGAAAATTCTATTTCAAAGTTCAAGATTTAAAAAAGAAGATCTAAGATTGTTTTGCATCCATTGAACTTGGTTGAAAGTTGCTTTTCCAACAACACAAAAGAAGGGGGGATGTATTTCCTTTGCCAACTTCAGCACCCACAGACTTCCATAGACATGGAGAAAATGGGAAGCGAAAGTCGAAACAGTCCCAGGTGAGCAGCTGTGACAGGAGGGGCAGCCCAGGTTCATGACTGCAGAGTCCAGCCCAATAAAATCCTTCTTGGCTTTTCCTTGGAGCATCCCTTTCTCCAGAATGGAAAAGGGAGATTCACCTTCCCAACAGGTCCCTCTACAGGTTCCCATGGACTGACACAGCATTAATTCCTTTATTTCTGCTTTGGAGCAAACAACCAGGGGATTGCAAACCACCTTATTGAATTATTCAAAGTCGTTTCTAATATGAGGGATTTCTGTGCCTTTCCTGACTCCGGATGCTGGAATGGAAACACCTCCCAGGCTCTCCCCTCTCTAAATTACTCCTCAGCCACCTTTGCTCATCTCCATTGTTTCTGAGAAGAGCCTGTTCCCGTACAGACACCTGCTCTGGTGATAAGGTGTGACGGAAGGCTTGGCCTGTGGGGTGGGGAGCTGTTATCACAGCCCGGTTTGGAGCTGGGAATTACACCGGATAACGCCGGCTCCAAACAACACGCCCCTCCGACGGATTCGTGAATGGCCTTCGCCAGGTCTGAGGATAAACTTCTGGTAACAGAAAGAGTGGATGAGCTGATGGATCAGCTCCTCGCTGATGAGGGGTGGATATGCTTATGCTGCACTGGGAATTTCATGGATCAGGAGAAGTCCCTTTACACTAATTAAATGTCATAGATAAACGTCTTCAATTTTTAAATAATTTATCCTTCTTTCCGTTCAGTTGAAACCCGGGGGAATAGAACTGCTGGAGACTGGAAGCACATTCCTATCTGGGATATAATTTCCTGTGGGAGTGAGAGAAACCCCTGCACATCCTTCTCGAGCAGAGCCCCCGTGAGCTCCGGGCCTGGGGCTCCCCAGGGAGGTGGGTGAGGTGGGCAGGAGCAGGGACTTGTCCCAGCACCAGCACAGGAGCCTGCTCGGACCTGGGGGATTGTCCAGAAGGAGAGAAAATCCCCGCTGCTTTGTGCCCTCAGCAGGCACTGGCAGAGCTCAGCCCCACTGCCCAAGTCCCAGTGTCCACACCGAGCTGAGCAAGGCTTCCCAAGGCGGGGAGAAGCAGAGCCTGAGACACACAAGGACCTCAGAGGGTGAAGGAATTCACAAAGTCAGGCACCAGCCCAGTGGGATTTTTATAATCACAACTTTGGGCACAGAGGCATAAATGCTCCCCTCAAATCCTTTTCTCATCAATCCCTCACATTCCAGTTTTCCCAAGTGCCAAAGCAGGTTCACTTTTCCAGTGCCCTGCCCGGGTGCTGTGAGGACAGCTGTGGGGCCACAAAGACATCAGGGAATTACTTTCTTAATAAGATGCTGAGATAGAACATTAATAGGATCTGACATCCCATGGAGATAAACAGCCACGCTCCAGAATTTAAAAAGGGAGGCACAAAGCCTTGAGCAAACTCAAGACTCCCATGAAAGCTCGACTGCCTTCATCTTTAGGACTCTGAGTTGGGATGTTCTGGGACAAATCTGTCCCCTCACAGGAGATGAAAGGTCTACCAGGAGGTCACCCAGGCTGTGTCCTCTGTGCTCCAGCAGCAAACAAAGCACCTCAAAATGCAGCAAAGAGACTCCACAGCTTCTCTACTCAACCACAAAGAAACTCAAAACATTCAAAGTCATGAACTCAAAGCATCTGTGAAGTTTTCCTTTGGCCCTAAATAAAATTTATCACCACCAAAATAGTTTAGGATTATTTGACGACAGGAGACTGTTTCCATTTCCAGACAAGAGAATGAGTTCGTGCAAGTGGCCACAGCTGAGTGAACAAAATAACCTCCGCTTGGTGTGAAATTAATAATCTTATTCCTCTGATGAATGAGCTTCCCTCACGAGAAGCACAAGCACCCTGCCCTGTTCTTTGGCCCTGCAGAGCAGGGCACCGAGCTGCCACTGACACGGACAGCGAAGGAACTCACCTACAACCTTGGAATCACATCCAGATAATTCCCATCCTTTCTTTCCCCCACCTGGAGAGAGTTTCATAAATAACTGTGAAACACGAGTGTTGAGTGCTTGCCCTGTCCTTGCTCAGCAAGGCAGAGATAAACATTTCTCAGCCTTGATGTGAGACTGAGAAAAATCAAAGAATCCCGGAATGGTTTGGGTTGGAAGGACCCTAAAGCCCATCCAGCCCCACCCCTGCCATGGGCAGGGACACCTCCCACTATCCCAGGCTGCTCCAAGCCCCATCCAGCCTTGGACACTGCCAGGGATGCGGCAGCCACAGCTGCTCTGAGCAAAGGAAATATTCCAGCCATATTCCAGGAGGAAGGAAAGCCCGTGTGGGAGGTGAGGGGTAGGAACCTCCACGCACCAGAGGCTCCTGAGCCCGGGGGTGGAAGGCACGGCACAAGAAGCACACTCAGCACAAGAACTGGGGGAGAAGGAGATGGATCCTGGTGGGTCAGAAAAGAAGGTAAAGACAACACCACCCCTTCTCCTCTTGTCCCACAGACAGCCACTAAAAATACTGTGAAAATGCACAGAAATTTGGCCATAAAACCTTTTCTGTGGTTACTGCAGCCACCAGACACCAGCAGGTCAGGCAGGAGAGGGAAGGAGCAGCCAGGTTGCTGTGGTGCTGCCCAAAGCCTGAAAATACTTTAGAAAAGCCACACTGCAGTGATAACCTCCAAACAGCCTAACCAGCTTTTGCAGGAGTACCCACAGCCATCACTCGGGTGCTGAACAGCCTCCCAACGAGCTGGATTGACACAGCAAACCTCCAGCTGGCATCAGCAAGTGTTTCCCTGTCCTTTCCTTCTCCGAGTCCTGATTTAAGACCCTTTCTCACGGAGAACAGACACTTGCATCTGAAGTAAGGTCATTAAAATAATTTCCAAGTAAAAAGGAGTATGTTCTTTAAAGTGACTCTGTCTGTGCCTTACATAAGTCTCCTGCAAACACTCTGCACCCCTGAGCAGTTCCTGCCAAGGTGCCTCCAGCCGCATTCCCGGGGCCTGGCTGCCGGGGCAGCTCCACTCGGATGGAGAGGCTGAGGCACCAAGTCCTGACATGTTTTATGAGTTAATTTGCTGTTATTTAGGGCACTGCACAGCAGCACTAAATCTTCACATCCTTTTTACTGCTTTAAGTAATGCTTTAACTTCTTGGTAGCCACACAAGCTGGTGTTAATCCTTTTGTGTTTATTTGTTTAATACCCAGGGGAGCTGCAGGGTGCATTCTTTGCCAGAGGATGAGCAATCCAATTGAAGTTATGGAGCTCTATTTTTCCAAGGCACTTTTCCCAATCAAGAAGAGATAAGAGAACAGGAAATAAGGGGAAAAAAAATTACAAACCCCAACATCCATGAAGTGTTCTCCCTTTGGAGATCATGCTTTATTTTATGAGCAGATGAAAAGCTTTTCCATGGAGCACAGAGCACCCTTAGTCACCCAGCAGGGGGAGAGGACAGGTGTCCCTGGAATTTCCCTGCTTTTATGAAAAAAACAAGATAATTTCCTCCTAAAATGTCTGTAGTTTCCTGATCAAAATCTATACATTAAGAGGTACCTAAATTAGTGTATGATAACCAGACAGAAGGACATGTATCCCAGCAGGTGTTAGCTCAGATTGTCTCATCAGAACACTATCAGAGGTTACAGCTACACAACACAATGAGTTGGTCATTAAGATAGAAATGATACCAACCAAGATAACACTCGAAAATCTTCTCAAGTGAGAACTTGTTAAATCTCTAAACACTACAACACATCTCGGGCCTTTAACTATGCTGCTTGAGGTTCCCAGTTGGGAATGTTTCCTCAGCCGGGGAATGTTGGATCGATTGATGAACCCACCAAGCACATTGTGGGCTGCCATGCTGGGAATGGCAGGAGCTACCCCAGTGCTCAGGGGAGCTTTCACCCGTCTGGTAATAAAAATACTCGATGATGTTCAAATCTTTTTCATTTTCAGTCCAGTCTTCAGCAGTTCAGCGAAAAAGTTTATCCTGAAAACCCCACAAGTTCCAGACCACAGGAATCTCAGGCATGGCTGGTGTGGGTTCCACTGGACATCCTACCCAAGACTCTTTTGGTTTTCCTTTTCTAATTTATTAGCAGGAGTCCTTACGCTTGAATAAACTTAATAGAACAATTTCACTGTCCTACTGCTGGCCATGAAAGTGGATTATGGTTGCTCAGTGGCACCAGTCTTATGCTGGGGAAAATGCACATTGATGGAATTCTGCTTTTATCCAAGAATCCAAAGGCTCCTGCACCCAGACAGCACATCCAGCATGGAGCCTGAGTTTTATACCCAAGCTGTTGTTAAAGAAGAAGAATTCCATAACAGTGAATTCCCTGGGAATTTCTTTTCCATTCAGTTTTACAACAGTTCAAAATCCATCATCAAAATCCAAGCCAATAACAACAGAACAATGATTTTCTGCTGAGATGAATTTAAAAATTAGCTTCTGAATGAAAGTCTTTTTGCACTTGTGGCTGCTCATAGACATGAAAGAAATTGATGATATTAAAAAAAACCTGGTTAATTTAATTAAAACCAAAAATCACCCAACCCCTCAGAACAGTGCAGGTGGTGGAACCCTGGCAAAATTCAGTCCAATGACTCCAGGATAAACACTTGGAGCTTCTGCTTGAAGCTCTTCTATGATTGGTTTTCAAAACCTTTGGGAATTAAAAAGTGAACAATCCCAACATTTGCACAGTGCATTTTATCAGTCACATCAGGTATGAATACTGCTTATTTTAACAGTTAAAATATGCAAAATCAGGAAGAAACTGGCAAGTGTAAGGTATGGCCCTGTATGTAAAACATCCTAGAATTCTCCCAAGCAGCTTCATTTGGAACCATTAGGCTCCTACAGCTAAAATATTCTCTAATTAGAGCAACAAGAAACAGCCCTGTGATGTTTTAAGTTTTCTTTTCAAGTCCATGCTCCCCTCAGCTGAAGCCTGGGACCCTGGAGGCGTTGGTGGCCATGGAGCACCTCTCCCTGCCAGGTTCAAGGGGAGGATTTATCCTTTGCTCTTTGATTTCAGATGCAAATTCTATCCACCAGCATTCTCCTTCTTTTGCCTGAGTGAACATTATTTTTACAAGGCCAAAAAAGACCTAGAGACTAAAACTCATCCTATGCTACCAAGAAGACTAAGGTAAATAAATACATTAAACAAATAAATACATTAAATTGGTTTATCAGCTTTCAGGAGAAGTTAAGGAAAGTTAAGAATTCAAGCTGGTCTCCCAGACAGTACCCAACAGTGAAACCAGCAACACCAAACCCCAAAGAGTCTTAGACTCACAGGATCCTTGAGGCTGGAAAACCCCCTGAGCCCATTGAGTCCAACCCTTCTCCCACTGCCAAGGCCACCACTGACCGTGTCCCCAAGTGCCACATCCACAGGGGTGTGGATGGGGACTCCACCCCTGCCCTGGGCAGCTGTGCCAACGTTGGACAAAGTTTCCCACAAAGAAGTGTTTCCTCATGTCCCACCTACACCTCGCCCGGCACAGCTCGAGGCCGTTTCCTTCTGTCCCATCGCTGGTTCCTCGGAGCAGAGCCCAACTCCCACCCGGCTCCACCACCCTTTGAGTGAGGAGGGCGGGACACAACCACACAGAGCAGCCCCTCATGCTCCTTCCCAGCTCCAGGCACAGCCCCAGCTCCAGCAGGGAGGATCCCCGGAGCTGCAGGACAGAACTCGGTGGCGGGAGCGGCCACGGCGCAGGCGAAGCGGCGTTTGAAACGGGACAACCGTGCCCACAACCAGGGCCGAGGAGCTGCTTCTGCTGATAAAAATGTGCCAGGATGTGCTGCTCAGCAAACGAGGCTGCTCTGGGGAGGTTATTAACTCAGCCCAGTGTCACAGAATCGTGTCACAGGAGGCGGACGCAGAAGTAGCTCCTCTGAGGGCTGCAGAGGCGTCCCAGAGGTTCCCGGGAACGGCTTTAAAGGCTTTAACCTTTCGCCAGGGAAGGTTCCTGATTCGCAGCCCCGACTCCATGGGGAGAAAAACCACCCTTTTTTTCTTTTTTTTTTAAGCTTTACCCAGGGAATATTAGAGGGAATATTTTTTAAATCCACATTAATTACAGGCCAAAAATACTCCTATAAAAATATCTCCGAAAGAAGGTGAAACTGTTCCGAGGTGGAGCACATGTGATGAAGCAGTGCTTCTAATTAGTTCTAAATAGAAATCTGCAGTAAATTGCCATGAATTATTTAAATTTATCTGGAAAGATAGCCCATTTTTAGGAAAAAAAGTTATTTTACTCTGCATTTACTCTGCTCTCTTTTCTCAGCAACAAAGCTGTCTGATCAAAGGATTTTTCCCTGACTTGCCTATTCCACAATGCGCCAGCGCTGCTCAGACGAGAGCACTGAGCTCACACAGCAGCACACACTGCTGAGCTTCAGCAGAGGCAGTACTGAATTATTCACTTCAGGGAGAGAGATATCAAATTCCAGCCTGGAATGAAAAGGGAACTACGATGTGATGCTACGGGGGCAAACTCGGGCCTACAACAGAATTGATTTAATTCTGGGGATTAGCAAGACCCAGTGTAGGGAGAATCATGGGAATGGGTTGGGTTGGACGGGACCTTAAAGCCCATCCCATTCCACCCCTTCCATGGGCAGGGACACCTTCCACCGTCCCAGGGTGCTCAGAGCTCCATCCAAGCATCACTCGTTACACAGGAGAGAAAGGTGTTCAGTGGTGCTTCCCAACAAATCATGCAAATAGGAGAGCTTAAAAGTCACATGGGCTTGGATGGCACATCCAACCACCACGGTGGGGACAATCCCATGACAATCTCTGTGCTGCTGCCCCAGAGCCACCGCCCCACCCAGCCCGGGTCCAACTCTCCAGGTCACAAGGAGAAAGAAGGAAAACTGAAGACCCTCTGTGGGGACACACGGTGGCCAAGCACCAGCTGGAGACTGGAGAGATTCCCTTCCGTTATCTTGTTCCCTGTGCCTGAAAATCCCCCCCCGGAACACCCAGAAATTCTCCCTGTGCCCAGGGAGGGGCAGGTTCAGAGCAACCAATTTTGTGTGAAAATTTCCCCACTGCCTGAGCCACGTGGGGAAAATGCTTCCTAATCCCACTATTAATGCACTGCACAGTGCAAGTCCTCTGTTAAACCTTTCTAATACTGGGAGTTGTCCTCTCAAAACCTGGGGGTTTAATTTGTCCCGAGGAAATCCCAGCCCGTTACCAACAAAGTGTTGTGATCAGGGAGACAGAGTGGATTAGAAACAAATCCCCTCATCAATCCCAATTACCAGATCTTAATGCAGGTCACAGAGCAGTTTTGGTGAACACCAACTCGACTCCTTGGAGAGGAAATTAAATTGGAATCCTCATTCCAAAAGTGCTAAAACATGGATTAGTTTGGACCGTATTAAAGGTGTAGATAAGAGCCAAGTGAATATGATCCCAACCAGTTCTTGGAACTTCTGACAGCTCTGAACCACATCTGGAGCTTGGTCCTGGGGCCAAATTGTACAAAGTCTGCAAGAGAATCCATTCTATGTGCACTGTAGAGACAATCTTGAATTCAATCTGATCCTCTCCTGAGTGACCCACTCATGGAGAAGGAGCCATAATTCACCAAAAAAATTTAAATTAAAAATCAATCTTCAATACCCTTTTGGGCATGTAACTCTTCTTCCACCTCCTTTTCTTTCAGCTGACCCCACCCCAATGTTTCAAACACCTCCTGTGTGGGGTGAGGGAGGGACACAGAAATGCTTTGGAAGCACATGGAGATGAACTGTACATGAGTGAAATACACACAGAATACACACAGAATACACACAGAATACACACAGAATACACACAGAACCTGTTTTAAAAATAGCTATTCAAGCCAAAATTACAGGTTATTGACCTGCCCATCACAGCACCCAGCCCCAGGCAATTCAACCATTAGGGCAGCAAATCACACACAATCCCCCCGAATTCCAGCGCGGATTCATGGAAGGGTTTGGAGCATCCGCACTGAAACCTCCACGAGAGCCCTGGTCCAGTGCCAGGGAACAGGAACTCTGTGCCAGGCCCTTCACTGCAATCAGGGGCTGGAAATTATCTCCGTCTTAGGGGAGGTAATTGAACATGAAAAGTGGATCTTAAACTCCAAATAGGGCAAAGCACATCCCGGGCAGGCTCAGCCAAGGCTGGGCACTGACATTTTCCCAAGGAAATTGCCAGTTCATCCCTCTCTCACCTTTCAAGCTCAGCTCGCAGGCTGTGCCAAGCAGAAGGAAATGGATTCTTCAGTTTCCATCTTTAAATGTAAGAACTCTTAAAAATTATTTACGGAATCCTAAGGGTCACCCGCCAGTCAAACATTCCTCATTACAGGGGATTCTGACCTTTCCTGTCATTTTGCAATTTCTGTACTTAAATAAATCTAAACATTCTCCTAATCACTCTTTCCAACAGGAATTTTATGATTAGTGGGATAATTCCTTAAAAATATGCAATTATACTTTCATAATACATTCATTACTCTCTCAACACAGAATTCTTGAAACATTACCATTTCCCATTGAGAACATATTTCTGTATTCATTTCCATGAGACAGTTTTAAAAACTAGATTAATATACTTTCTCCTTACTATATAAAAAAATCACTTTTGATTAAATCTGAATTAATAATTTGCAATTAATATCTCATTTGATGGGTTTAGGTTTTTTCTCCCCCCCTCCCCTTGAAATGATCCTTCTATAGAAAATCTTTTTTCATCACTTAATTCAAATTCCATCTGCAAGCCCTGAAAACTGAATTGTGAATGGCAGGACTTCACTAAGAAGACAGCTTGGAAACTTCTTTCCCGATCCCATTTTTTTCCAGTGTACAGGATAGAGCAGAAGAGAAAGCAGATATATTTGATTTCAAGTGAGAAGATGGAGCTGTGAGATGGGCACCCATCCAGCCAGAAACCACCACGCTATTCTTGGTTGGGTTTGGTTCCGAGATGGGAAACCAGGAGTGAAATGCAATTATTCCTCAAAATCTTCAATTTCCCTGCGTGCAATAAAAACCCACACACACTGGGATTCACAAATCTCCTTCGGAAAGGATTTTCCCTGGAAGCAGAACTTCATGAAATCAGGACTTTCAGAGAATTGTGGAACCATTTGAGTTGGAAAAGCCTTTTAAGATGGAATCCGACCATTAACGTAACCCTCCCAAGGCCACATCCCACACAGCCCCCAAATCCCTCCAGGAATGGTGTCTTTGTACAAGAACAACTCACAAAAATGCCAGAATTTCCACTCAGAAGTGCACTGGAAAGACCACTTTAATCAGCTTTCCCCTCGTGATACCAGCACACGCTTCCAGCACTGCTCCTCTCCCGGGAGAAGCAGCAGCACCTGGAGCAGCGCAGATCCCTGAACTCCAGGCACGGCCAGCGTTCCACAGGGAAATCACCAGAGCTGCCTCCAGCAGGGTCAAGCCTTAATGCACCATCCAGAAGACGATTTTTAAAACTCCTCTAAAGCCTCCAAGTGTCAAAGCCTGCACGCAGCCCAGCCCAGCCGCGGGCACAGGACGTGCCCAGGGCACAAACTCCAGCCCAGAGCCACTTCCAGAGCTCACTGGGGCATTTCCAAACACATCCAACTCAGACACTGCCCACAGACTGTGAAAAGAGCACCATAAAAAGGAGTCAAGCTAAACAACCAACACATTACTGGGCAATAAAAATCAATATTAATTTAGGAATCTCCGAGACAAGTCGTACTGGAAATGCTGTCATGGAATTTATGTATAAATAGCCAGGCTTTTGCTCATTAGTCCTGACTATTGCTGAACAGGGTACTCAGCTGCCTTAATATTGCTGCAATAACATCAGTGTTACAATGGTCATGCCGTAAATCATTGCCAGAATTTTCCATGTATCAAAACTACCTTTTTATTGCTGAAAAAATTATAAAGAACGTACACAACTCTGCCTATTTTGAAGTTCCCGTGTTAAATCTAAAATAACAGCTTTGCCTTCAGTAAAGGGTAATGACACTTTTGGGTGTTGTGAGTATCCTGGCACATCCAGGAGTTTGCTGGACTGGAACTTTAACTTGGTACAAAAAGAAACCCAGTGGATGCTGGAACCTATGGCAGGAAATAGGAGCTTGTGTCAAGCTGCTCACTCCTGTCACTGGGCTGGCTCAGCTGCTTGGTGATTTCCAGTGTGATTTGGCCATTTGGAGATGGAGATCTACAAAATCACAGCCATTCCTGGGCTTTTCAGCTCCTTCTATGAAGCCTGGAAGAGCTGAAGTGACAGCCCATGGCTTGGCCTTCTCCAACCTTCTGAGAGTGCCAAGCAAATTCTCCTTTGTCTCTCAGCTCAGCTACCCCTGACTGCCCCAGAAAACTGCACAGACCAACTGCAGCTGCAAAGGTGTGGGAGAGGAGATGCAGAAAGTCAGGAAAACTCCGTTGTCCAGACTCCACGAATATCACAATCCCTCCTAACTGTTCCTCAAGGCCCTTTATCAGACCACCTGGTCAAAACATCCTAATTTTAGGTAAACCCCATGCAGTGCCCTGCTCGTCCAGCCAGCGCTGGCTGGAGAGGAGACCTGGAGAGAGGGGAAGAGAGGCAGGATCCAGGTGCTCTATCCTAGCTGGAACAACTCAGGGACAAAGGGAACTCAGCCACACTTGGAATTATTGAGGGTCCGTGTGGGGACTGCAGGACCATCCCAGTTACACCTGCAGAGCCACCCACTCCTCACATGGGGTATTTTATCCCAACCCATCCTGAAGAGTGACAAATGACATTTTCTGAAGGCTGCAGAATCTGCCACAGAGTTCTGGCCATGTAACTCACAATGCACTGAGAGAGCAATGATATTTTTGGCCATGCAAAGCAACAGCTTTAGTCAAGTATCACATAAGTTGTGGAGAATTTATGGATAGCACCGCTGGGGAAACATTTCTCCACTGTCTCCTTTTCTTAAAATACAAGATGTCTGATCCAAAACGGGGGGGAAATAATATCCTTTGCCACCTTCAGTTTTTATAGTCATCCTTTGAGTTGATTTAGGAAAATCTCTTTACAAGTAACAGCTCTGCTTCTCAAAGCCCAGTACTTGGAAGCGACAATGTTCTGCAATACAGAAAATATATCAAGGAATTTTCATAAGACACAATAAATTGATTTGGATTTTTCAAACTGGTCAGATTTACACTCTTCTGATGACACAATGGCTAAGGAGAATCTATATTATTGCCCTTTTTAGTAACCCCATTACATCACTGCTGCTCAGAAACAGCAGAGTAGCTGCACAAGGACGTGTCAAGTCCCAGGATTTATTAGGAGAAAGGATGCAGAGGAAGACAGCAGTGAGCTGTTAGCTTTTGTGTAATGTCTAATTGAAAACTCTAACAGAGCCCTGTAATTCAGGAGATTTATTTTGCACAGAGTCAGAAAAGTTATTGACAAAGTGTTAACAAAGCAGAGCCACGAGATGAATAAACGTTCACAAGTCTGGAAGATCCAAACATCAGGAGTGGCTGCAGAGACTTCCAGGGAGCTCAGCACCCTCCCAGCTGGCAGAGGAACATTCAGTGCCTACCACACTCCAGTTCTGCTCCAATCTGGAGTTCATTTTAAGACAAACACAAATTATATTTAATCCCAAGTGATTCACCCCCATCTTCAATAAGAACTTAAGGTACTTCCAAAAATTAAAGCTCATTTTTCTTTGGGGAAGTCTCCTGACTCAGCTTCATTTAAACATCCACATTTGCTGTGGGCTCAACTTGTTTTTCTTAGTTTTAGAAGCAAACAAAGCCTGGTCTTAGCTGCACTTAACAAATAGCTTTCTTTTTTTGTTATTATTCCAGTGCCATATTCTGGCCTCCAGCAAGTCCAGGCAGGCTCTGCACAATCAACGTGGGTTCCTTCCAACACCATTTCCTATGGTTATAAATATGAAGGTATTTGCTTGAACAACACATTTGTTTCAGAGGTTCTGAAACAGTGAAAACAGATAAAATTGACTCCTCTGAAAACTCCTCAAGACTTAGTGATTTTCAAGGATTGAAAATTTTTAGCAGCTTTCCAGTTGGATGATGAAATAATGAACACAGAGACAACTCACCCCAAAACAGATTTTATCTTATTCACGTTTAAAGGTGTTGGAAAAGTAAAGAAATTAAGAGGAAAAAAGCTTTTAAATACTGGGGAATTCGGAGTTCCCCAGATCACCTTCCCAGGGGTTTGAAGGGGAAGGCCTGTGCTGCCAACCTGCAGCTTTCCCATATCCACGCTTCCCTCTCCCAACCTCTCCCCCAGTCCAAAGTCACATGGAACACAGGTTGAGCCCGCAGTGCTCAAAGGTCCTGCGGACAAATTATCCAAATGCCAGTGCCCCTGTCAGTCTCCGTGCCCTCCCCCAGGCACAGCAGCCACAGCTCCGGCTCATGGAACTTTCCAGAGCCCTGGTCACAGATGCACTGAACAGGAATATTGGCCCAAAGCGAGCCAGGGTCAACAGAAACAAATCTGGGTGCACAAACTGGGGCGTGGGGGAACAAGCAAATCCAAAAGGAAGAGCAAAATAGATCATTCACCGGAAAGCCAAGGTTCAGAGTGCGTGTGGCTTTTATCCAAAGGAACTGAAATCACCATAAAGCAGCACAGAAAATAGCTCTTCATGTAAAACTTCGCCTCTTTTAGTTCTCAGCTATGCAAAAGACAACTGTGATTGCCACAATCTGGGGTGTCAGTGATAGGAAGTACAACTCCAGCAGTTATACACTCATTTTTAATCATCAAAAATAGATTTTAATCATCTTACAAGTCCCATTGCTGTTAACTTGTGTCATCACAGTCTCAGAGTCTGTTTTCAGTGGCTTCTCAATTCTTTCTCCTCTTCTTCCCAAGGCTAAACTGCCAATCTGCATTCTGCAGAGTGTGCCACTCCAATATCTTCTCTAAACACAAATATTTCCTACTTCACGGGCATTATCTGAACCCTCGAAGCCCATTGTGCCCCCACAAGTACAAAAACATTCGTGCAGGTACCGCTCAAATCCCAAACCCCGCAGGAAACGTGCGCTGGATCAGAATGGATTCACCTGGAGAGCCTCACACCCCTCGCATTTAACTCGGGATTTGGAAGCCTTTATCAATGCACATTGATAAACATGGTGATGGGCCCAGCTGACCAGCCAGGAAATCCAAAGCACTCAGCATGGAAAGCCTGGGAAGACCGGGCTCCTGAGGGCACCTTGGAGGTGCCAGCACCCGGCCCTGGATGCGCTGATGGCTGCTCGTGTCACGCAGGCTGCCGGCTCCGCTCAGCCCGCAGTGCCTTTCATTTCAGGGCTTGCGTTCCTCCACCTTGGTTTAGGCACGAGATGAAAGCTCTGCTGTCTGCCACTCCCAGCACTGAAGGGTTTCACAGGCACTGACTGCTCTGGGCTTTTTTTTTAACCCAGTGTGTTGCTTTCCCACGGGACCACGCACTCCTGTGGCCTGAGCCAATAAATCTTCATTATTGAGACACTGATATTCCACCACAAGCACCTTCCAAGGAGACAAAAACCCCCTTATTGCCACTGGAAGAAAGGAGGCCTGGCAGGGCATGATTTAAGCTCATTAGCAAGATTAAGAACCACAACTGGACAACAATATTAAAGGAGAAAAATCACCGTGCAGGAAATAAATACACGGATGAAGCAGAGTTGAAGCTCCTGAGCCACAGGCCAAGGGACTTCTTCAAAGCCTGTCACGGAGAATCACAACCTGAGCAAAATCACTTTCAGGGCTGATGTAGCACCTTTGCAAATGCAAGATGCACAAATTTCCGCTTCTCTGAGGATTGCATTTATACCATTGAGAGCTCATGGAGTGACTGAGCAGCAAGCTTGCAAATAAAAAGAGAAATGCAAGGTGTTTACAAAAGAGAAGAGCTTTCCCAGGATCCCACACAGCTTTGGTTCCTTTACTCCTGGAAAAGGAGTAAATCAGCACCTTCATTAAAGCTTTTAAAAAAGGTTTATTTCCTCCTGTGCCAGACCCTGCTCTCCTCTCCCTCCCCTCTCTTCTCCAGCCCAAGGATCAGCTCAGCCTGGCTCAGGCTCCAGGACCATTCCCCAGGGCTGTTATTTCCAACACATTTTCTCTCCTCCTTCCCAGCCCCTGGAATTTCCACCTGTTGGGACAGAGGGAGCCCAGGTGTCCCCAGGCACAAGCACAGGGACAGGGGATGTTTTTCTGGTATGCACCTCCGCTTTTAACAGCTCCTCATAGGGATATTTTCCAAAGGCCAAAATCCCCCTTGGAGAAGGAGTGGGGGGAGCAGCAGAACTCTCAGTGACCCAGAACTGGCTCTGGCACCAGGGCAGGGGCTCCTTTCCTTTTTTCAAGCAGCCCTTGCCATAAAAACTGTCCCTAAATACCTGGCTGGGGATCCAGAGCCAGAGAAGTGGCGAGAGAGTTGTAAAAGCAACATAAAAACAACTTCTTGGGATCCACAGTGGGATTTTGTCCAACTTGTTCCATTTAGGAGAGGCAATATAGGCTCTGTCTATAAAACAACTGTAAAACATCTCCAGAGGGAAACCTTCCATGGTCTTCATGGGGAAAAACCAGCAGGATGGGGGAAAAACAATATCCACAAAGAAAGGAGGAGACTTCCAGCGTGGTTTGGGTTGGAACGGACCTGAAAGCCCATCCAGCCCCACCCCTGCCATGGCAGGGACACCTTCCACTATCCCAGGCTGCTCCAAGCCCTGTCCAACCTGGCCTTGGACACTGCCAGGGATGCAGGGGCAGCCACAGGTTCCCTGGATAACGTTATTTCCCCAACACAGCTGGAACAACCCTCAGAGCTGCCCTGGAGGCTCACTCAGAGGTGCCCATGTGGATACCCAGCCCTGGAGGGATTTAACATCCCTGTGGGTGTGGCACTTGGGGACAGGGGTCAGGGGTGGCCTTGGCAGTGCTGGGGAAGGGTTGGACTCCATCTTGAAGGTCTTTTCCAGCCTCAACAATTCCATGATTCCAACTCACAAGCACCTTGCAGATGTCCTCGTGCACATCCCTGAAAAGGAGCACCCCAAACGCGCCAAGTCCCTGCCCACCCAGGCCAAACCCTACACTCAGCAGGCCAGCAGCAGCAGCAATCAGCAGAAATGAGATTTCCCTCAAATCCTATTAGAATATTGTTCTCCCAACCCAAGTAATCCAATTGGGAACCCACAAAGCCAAGCCACAGAGTGACTCAGTTTTACTGCTGCGCGTGGAGACGTAGAACACGTCTGCAGTCAAGGGAAGGAGGTTGTTCTTTGCAGGCAACAACAAGAATTCCTGTTAAATACCAGGAACTCATCAGTTAGAAGGAAAAGAAGAGGAAACCAAGCATGCTTCATGTAGGATGGGAATTTGCAATTAAAAAAGTTAAATCCTATTACACATCATTTTTTCCAATAGACAGAAACACAAAGAACTCAATTTTCGGTCTCGTGTATAATTTTGTACATCTTTGCTCAAGACAGATGAATTTCAGTGTATACAAGCATTGCTTGGATGATCAAGAAGTGGGAACAGAGGATGAGATTAAAACAGAATTGCTTATTTAGCCTGGGAAATGAGCTGGATTTTGTAGCAGTAAATAAATGAGGAAGAGAGAAGAAATATTTATGCTGTAAGACAAAGTCACACCAGAAAAAAGTGAACTGGCTGAAAAGCAAGGTTGAAAAATCAAGGTTTTAACAATGACAAAAATTAAGCTCTGGAGGAAACTTCCATGTCTCCAGAGGAGGAAGAGAGTGAAGATATTCTGTGATCAGGCTCTGTTGCTCACCCCCCTTGCTTCACTCCTGCATTTCTGCTGTCTCCACACACAGAATATTCGCAAACCGGACCAGGATTGGTGCCTTTTAATGTGTCCCCTTGAATTATCTGTTTGCTCCTGGAGTTTGGTGCAGGCACAAACGCACAGACACATCCCAACCCAGGCAGGTGAAATGCCAAAATCAGAATGCAACCCACTAATTAAAAAGGCTTTGATAAAATGGGTAATATCTTAGAGAAACCCTAAAAAGGCAGGAACACCTTGTACCAGGTACCAAACAGGCCCCAGGCAGAGGCAGGCAATGGCTGGACCCAGTGGGTGCAATTCAGGGAACTCTGCTCCTGCTAAAGCAGCCCCTGGACAGGGAGCCCTGCGCTCCTCAGGATGGGGAAGCCAATCTTCCTACGCCTGGTTAATTAAAATAAAAGTCACAGTGACAAGACTCTGAGTCAGCCAGGGCACAGAGATAAAACTTTATAGAAAGACATCAAAGACATTCCTGTCTCTTCCATTAGGACAGAAAACCTTCCACGACAGAACTCTCTAAAGATGAAAAATGCAGGCCTACTAAGGGAAAATACATTTAAAACATATAAATAACCTACCTGCTTCTTATCTTCATTCTGCTCACTCTTCCTGCTCCTTCCAGCAGCCTCCAGAGTCCTGGAAAAGTCTCTTTTCGTGACCTCGGGGTGTTGGTCAGAGCCCTGCTCACTGCAGAGAGATCCCAAACTGCAGCTGAGCATCACTGGGCTGCCCCACCCTCCCCTCCTCCCAGGTGAGCAGCCCCCAACCCATCCCTGTGACCCCAGCCCACCTCTCAGCCCCCCAGCCTCTGATTTGCCACCGAGCAGCCCAACAGCTGCCGATAAATGGTGATAAAGCCACGAGCAGCTGCAGGATCAGTGGTGATAAAACCACAAACCCACCAAGCATCGTGTCCCACAGATGTACAATCTGCAGAGGAAGAGCTGCCTCGGGGGCTGCATCAACTCCTGGCACTCAACAACAGAAATAAACAATAAAAAATGCTTTATTTATAAAATAGTCACAAACAGCTGTGCAGAAAAATTTCACAAAGGAAGCCAAGCTGAAGGCTGCAGATTATAGAGCCTCCCCTATGAGTCTGGGGTGAATTAAAGGTCTTGCCAGTCCTGAACACACCGAAGCCAGAGAGGCTTCCCCAACACGGAGCCGTGAACAGGCAGGGGGACACGGGTGTCCCTGAGCTCTCTGTCACCCCGAGGTGCGAGCACTCAGCCACTTCATAAAACCTTCCCAGTTCCAGAACCACAGGGATCGAAGTGCCTGTGTCCCTGGTTGTTAAAAGCAGACAAGCATTGACTGGGGTCTAGACTGGTTTCAGGTTAGATAAAATAGAAATTTGTATGGCTTCATATTAATCAAATAGGCATAAATTCAGAGAGTTTTCTTACCTGGACACGTTAAAAAACCCCACAGAATTCACATTTATGTCTGTGCTTCGTGTGAGTTATTTGCTTTACTGGCTTCCCCTCCTTTACTGCTCCAACTGCAGCATTCCATGTTTTAATTACTGCTAAAATTCCTAGTTTGCAACTCACTTTTTCAAAGCCCCACAAAAATCACAGCAGAAAAATTGTTGGGTTCACTGGGTTGTTTCTGTACGACAGGGATGGAGATGAACACTTTTAGGACACTCCTGCAGATATTCCCTGCAGCTCTTGTGGGGTTAACTTTGAGCCCTGACAAGTACTTCCAAGGGCTGGGAAATGCTGTGATGGGAACTGAGCCCGAATTCCCAGGTGGTCCTGGCTCATCTGCAGCGCTCCCAGAGATCTCTCAATTGACACCTTGAAAAATGATGATGATCTGCTATACCTTGGCTTAATTAATTGAACTGTTCATCCCCTTCCTCCCCCACGTTCAACGCCTGATGTGCAGAGTCAGTAAGCTGAATAATTACAGTGGGAGAGCAGGGACACGGAGGGAGAGGGCAGGAAAACACAAGAGAGGAAATTTTGTTAAAGAGTTCAGTCATCCGTAGCAGAGAACCCTGGATAAATTCAACACATAAACCCCATTTTTGCTGTGTCCAATAAACAAGCACTTAAACAGAAATTGTTTCAAGAATAGAGCCATATTCTGCAATATCACTTCAATGGCTTCCCACTGGCAGAGGGCAGGGTTAGATGGGATATTGGGAAGGAATTGCTCCCTGTGAGGGTGGGGAGGCCCTGGCACAGGTTGCCCAGAGAAGCTGTGGCTGCCCCATCCCTGGAAGTGTCCAAGGCCAGGTTGGATGGGGCTTGGAGCAGCCTGGGATAGTGGAAGGTGTCCCTGCCCATGGCAGGAGTGGCACTGGATGGGCTTTGAGGTCCCTTCCAACCTAACCCATCCTGGGATTCTGTGACATCAAGGCTGGATACGGAGCTCCATCAATACTTTCCCCTGAGGTGCTTTTCTCCCCAGACAGGCTGAACTGGGATTTAAAATGGTGCTCAGAAATATAAAATCCAGAGGAGTCCAAGCAGCCCCTCATTGCTGCCTCGGGATACAGGACCTTATGATCCCTGTGAAGGCTTCCAGTTTATAAAGTCCCAATTAACATTCCAGGATGCAAATGCTTGGAATTGTAACCCAAACAGTTCGGAGCCACTGGAAGCATCCTGCCCTTAACGCAGCACCCCTGCGTGCAGGCAGGGCTGCTGCAGTCCCAGGGGAGCCTGGGGGTGATGCTGTGCAGGGAGCCCAGCTCCGAGCTCCCCGGGAATGATGGATGGACTCCGGCCACTCCGGATCCTCCCGGCAGCTCCGGCACGCCGAGACAAAGGAGGCAATTCCTGTGCCCAGAGCGCTTTCCCTTTGTGTGCACTGCACACCACGAGCCCAGCACAGGGCCCTCGATCACAGGGCTGGTATTTAGTCCTCAGCAGCCTTTGCAGGGGGAGGTTTCAGCCTCATCCTTTGCTTGCAGCTGCTTTGGGGCGAAATGCGACGTAACAGATGATTCCTGCAAAGAGGATATTCCATACATTAACACCCTTGCTGCTGCAGAAGAATTCACTGCTGTTCCCGGCTCCAGCAGCAGTCATGGTTCTCCCTGTGCTTGTAGAACATGAATTACAGCAAAAAGGCAGCGTAAGAACGTGGTTCAGTTCTGTGTACAATTAATTTATCAGTGCTCCAAACATTCCCATCGTTCTTTGTACTCTTTTCAGCTCTGGAACATCTTGATATGCCTGAAGTGAATATGAAATAATATCTTCTAGATAACCTGCACTTATTTAAATTTCTGTGTCTCCCTTTCCTGAGAGGTTTCATTGTGCTCCCTGGCAGCTTTCCCAAACAGACGGATAGAACAGGAATGTGTCAGGGAACAAATCCCCAGCAGCGGGATGTGCTCAGGGAAACGCCTGATGTGTGATTGCCCACGGAGGTAACTCCCCACTGCCGGGGCACGTCTCTCCCTGGAGCCTGCATCTCTCCCAGCTCATCCGCACACACAAACACCCGAAAGGGAGAGGAGCTGCGGCTCTGAGGGGCAGCAGGAGCTGTCAGCAGCCTGGGGCCGGTGCCACTCGGTGCCTCCTCGCAGGGCTGCCGCTGGAGCAGGGGGGAATGAGAGGCAATCACAGCTGGAGAGGCTTTGGCTCCACCGGGGGATCCTTTCCCTGCTCCAGGAGCTCAAAAGCCGAGCCTAAAGGTGTCGCTGGAGCGAGCCTGAGAGCTGGCACAGCAGCGTCCCTGCTCCCGCATTATCCGTGCTCCTGGCCCAGGTTAACCCCTGTGCTCCAGCAGAGCTGGAGAAGCAGCCCCTGGGAGCACAATTCCATCTGGGAACACGATTCCATCTGGGAGCACAATTCCATCTCGGAGCACAATTCCATCTGGGAGCACAATTCCATCTCGGAGCACAGGGGATGGCTGAGAGCAAACTCACCGTGGCTGAGCTCACCCCAAGCAGCCCCTGGCTGTTCCTCCAGGAGATGCACACACAGCCTCACACACCCACCCGCAGCGTCTCGGGGCTGTCCCCCAAAATTAAATATTGATTCGCCGTGATCCAGCTTTCCCAGGGGGAAAACACGGATGTGCATTTTCCTGAGCGTGTGTGGACTTAAATACCAGGTAACTGGAGTGGTCTGCAGATGAGAGGGCTGAGCAGGGCCCAGCTCATCCCCTGTTCACCCGGGCAGAGCAGGCACTGAGTTCTTGTTTCCCACCCCCTCGGCCGACCCTCCTGCTTTGCTCGTCCCCAGCAGCCCTTTGGGAGAGGTCCAGCCTGCCCAGCCCCGCTGGACACTGCAGCTCACCCGCCCTGGGTGTCCAGCAGGCTCCAGCGAGGATAATCACACACCAGGAGCTGCTTTTCCTCTCTTTGGAGAACATCATTTGTTGCTTGGTGAGCCGTGGACATCACTCCAGAGGCTGTAAACAGGAATGTTTCGGAATCTGGTAGAATGAAGGAAATAGGTGTGAAACTCAGGGAAATGAAAGCAAGTTACAGAAGATTAAAAAATAAGAGGGTTCTAAGAAGACAAGAGAGTGCCCTTTTTTGCCAAATGGGGTTATATTAACAACTAAAGCATGAGAGCACCACAAGGTCTGTATCTTATGCACATTAAGCAGAATAAAAATCTATCCTGTTGTGTTCATCTCTCAGATGCTGGAAAGGCATCACAACACACCATGAACCTCCCATTTTGTCTTCCTTATCATAGAATAGAACCCCAGATTTGTTTGGGTTGGAAGGCACCTTAAAGATCACCTCATCCCACCCCTTGCCATGGGCAGGGACACTTTCCACTATGCCAGGCTGCTCCAAGCCCTGTCCAGCCTGGCCTTGGACACTTCCAGGGATGGGGCAGCCACAGCTTCTCTGGGCACCCTGTGCCAGGGCCTCCCCACCTTCACCATAAAGATCTTTTTCCCAATATCCCATCTAACCCTGCCCTCTGCCAGTGGGAAGCCATTCCCTCTTTGTCCTGTCAAACCTTTTTCTTCTCTCCAAGAATTAACAGAAAGATTTTCATTTTATCCCTGGTGGGCTTAAGGATGTTGATGTGGGCAGAATGCTGGGTAAGAGTTGACCAAAGGCAAACTGAGCAACAGATGCAGAAAACAAAAGAGCACTTGGAACACTCTGAACTTTCAGGAAAAGAGTCTGTGACCGCTCTTGAAATGTTCTAGAATCACATCCCTTGGGATGAGCTGCCGGTGGGGTTTGTAACCTCACCTTAGTGAAGGGCTCGAGGGTGGTGCTGCTCCAGAAATTCCCTGCTGTGCTCTCCTGGTGCTTTATCCATTCATTTTCCAGTGTGAACCCCGTGGTAGGAGGCCGTATTACAGTGTTACTGGGAAGCAGCAAATTGGTTCCATTAATCTAATTTGCTGTAGCTATTTTGAATTTGGGATCCTGAGCACTGTATTGTGTTGGAAGAGGTCACCTTGCCCTAATCAATACTGATCAGCTGCCAGGCTCTTGGAGAACACAGCACTTGACTCTTACTCAAGCCTTACTCCTGTTCCTCACGTGAGTCTTCGCTCTCTGCTGCTTTTCAATGGGGTGAGAATCTCAAAAATCATAATTTGTGTGTTAAATTCAAACCCAGCAAACTCCCAGCAAACAAAGGGCAGCCTTGGCAAAGGCAGCTCAGTGCTCAGAGACAAGAGATGGTACCAGACCCTGCACTGATGAGCAGCAGAGCTGCTGCTACCTTGATGCTGCATTTATCAATTAAAGCTCTTTGTATAATTCGGTTTTTCCTCCTCATTAAACTCCAACCTGGTTTTTTCTGCTTTTATTATTTCTGCTTGGCAAGAAGTCGGGACTGGGTACAACGCTAAGGTGATGGGTTAGCAGTGCTGCTCAGGGGGTACAACAGAGAGCACTAGGGCTGAAGGAGTGCAGCACATCCTGTCCTACGAGCTCTTGTCACCAGTATTGACTCTTCAAGGCCTTTTTCCTCCTATCCAGGGGGAAAATAAAATCCCCCAGTGCCCTTCCAAAATTCCCCTGTGTGCTTTGCTCTCATTTTAGCAGTTCTGATGCCTGTGCACCCCTGCAGCTCCTGCCCACTCCATTGTCCTGCATTTAGAGCAGCAGATCCTGGCACAGGATTGTAGCCAGTGCTGCCCAGGAAAGCAGAATCAGTGCAAAACGAGTTATAAAAAAATATTTGGCAGATTTCTCTCCTCTTCCCCTCTTTCCAGCAAGGGAATTAATAACCTTTTATTTGCAAAATATGGGTTGTATAACACAATCCCAGAATAGCTTGGGCTGGAAGGGACCTTAAAGCTCGTTTCACTCCATGCTATGGGCAGGGACACCTTCCACTATCTCAGGCTGCTCCAAGCCCCGTCCAGCCTGGCCTTGGACACTTCCAGGGATGGGGCAGCCACAGCTTCTCTGGGCAGCCTGTGCCAGGGCCTCCCCACCCTCCCTGTAAATAATCATCATTATCATCATCACCATCACCATCATCACCATCATCATCACCATCACCATCACCATCATCACCATCATCACCATCACCATCATCATCATCATCACCATCACCATCATCTTCAC